>JARQTI010000062.1:723864-798573 GCA_030142655.1 Trachelus tabidus
GTGCGCGCCCCCCCCCCCCCCCCCCCCTCGGTGACCTGGAAGGGAGGAGGCTGTCATTTGCATTTATTACACCACTTTTTATGTATGTGTGCGCGTGTGTATAGCAGCCCTATACGCCTTCGTATTCCATACTTACACATAAAGGTAACACTTAGCTCTTAGGATATAAGTGTCGGACTTGTAAAAAAAATTTAATAAAAAAAAAAGGAGTGATTATTTTTTGTTGAGATAATCTAATGACTTAACCCTTATCAAGATCTACGAGATAACCATTAATTATATAGGTATATAGAATAATTACGTGTCTATTAATTTAAAATGTTTCAATGAAAAAATGGGGTTTGTAAGGATTATGAAAAATGGTAATTTAAGATTTATTTGGGAAATATAGCTTTCAAGATCGCTCCTCGGATGGTACGTTTTTGTTTCAAATTCTTATCGTTTTATTCCATCCGTCCGGAGAGCGGATGATCAAGAACTGAGCTTGTTATACCGGTCCGTCGCTGATCCTGATTCTTGGATGGTCTATACAGCCCGGTTCACACGAGGCGACGTATAGACTGAAGTTGCTACAGGTAAGTAAAGATACGTACGAACCGCGATCTACAGTCATAAGTAAAATCGTCCTTCTGTTCTTCTTGGCAACGCGTGTCCGTGCGCCACGCTAAGACTTCAGGGTAACGAGCTTCCCTTTCATAAAAGATGACGGCCGAGATTGGCTTCCTTTGAATTGCCAGGATCCCGCGCGGCTGCAGTGCCTTAGCTGGATCGCGCACGTTGATCTTACCGATCTTTTAGTACGGTCCGATACGAGAACGATACACCGATGCATCGATCCAACGACGAAGGCGTCGCCTCCCGACTCGATAATGCCGACGCCTCGAGTGCCGTAAGACTCTAATTTATTGGCAGGCCCTGCGATCCCATGGATTTTCGCCGTTACGAATTATTCCGAAATCTGCTATCCAATTATAAGTTATTAAACTCCCGAATAATAATTCGTACCCCTTGCGATACATAAAAATTTTTAATTAAACGAATAAAAGCGATATCGAGGAAAAACTAATTAATCGTATTTTTATACGACAAAAATGCGTCTCGTTATAACGTGCATGTGTTATTTCAGTAATTAAAGAAAAAAATTAACCCTTTGTACAAGGAGGGGGGATTAAAAAATTTTTCCTTCATTGTCACAGTACTTCGTCGAAATCGTCATTCAGGCCCGTTCGGTACACAGCGAAGCAGGACCGTTATACACTGACAAAAAAGGTACCCGTGTAATTCAGCATGGCGGCCATAGGCTTCGAAAGAAATAAGAAGACCGATGCCGGTGAGTACGTGTGGGTATTGAAGACCAGTGCACAGGTATGGAAGAATAAAAAAATGGGGAAGTGGGGGGTGCACGTTTCTCGCACACGACCCCCACGTTCCGTACACGCTTCCTTCCTGAAAGCCATGACGTATACGATTCGGAGCTTCCGAGCTGGGGCTTAGGCGTGATTACCTTGTCTCAGGTGAGGTTAGGACTAAGAGGTGTGCCAAGATGGCCTAGGGGGTGGTTCGGGCAGGGTGCCAGAAGCGTGTGGTCGTCCCTAACAGAGAGCGAGGACAGGTGGCGATGAGAACCAGGGAACCTCGGAGCCATCGAGTTCTCACGCGCAAAACTCCAGCTGCCAGGGTTGGCGACGTCAGCGCCACCACTCCCGCACAATTCTCGAACACGTGTGCCATCTTAACCCTCGGCACGTTACCCTCCCCTATGTAGCTTCTCCTTAGGTATGTATTCGGGCACCCTTATGTATACGTATTTTTATGTCGAGCAATTCAGGGGGGCCATGACAGTGAAACGGCCAACTTCACTTTGCTCATACGTATACATATATAGTCTATATACTGATATACCCAAAGTGCGGTGGGTCAGGAACTATAAATATTGTCGCACTACACCCTTCCATCCCCTTGAATCTTTATGTCAGTTACATTCCATCCGCGTTTGACCCGGCCATTTTTAACTACTGGATTCTGCAACCCTCCTTTGTGACTTGTCTCATTGTACCAATAGACAGAATTCGTTAGGACGGTTAGAACGATGATTTTTCCTAGTTATTAGATTTTAGCTGTTATCATTTTTACACGGTTTGATATGAAATTTAGGTAGGGGTAGGTGAAAAAAAACATGATAGTGGGTACTGATTATAGTTTTTAATTAATATTAATTATTCGTTATCCGCCGTATCCTATAAATGATTCCAGGTAATTGAGGATCTATCGGAATATCGATCTGCAACCGGAATATTGATCGATCATTATTTTTATTATTCTGTCATTTTTTTTTCTTATCGTTTGTCATACAAATTAATCTCTTCCTCCTTCTTTTGTTATACCCATACAGCTTTCACGAAATTGAGCTGGTGAATATTCTTAAGCACTGATATCCGATTGGTAGATCAACGCCCGTGTCTAGGTGATCTAATAATGACTGACTGGTCGATTGGTTCCCGAGTAATGATTCGGCATTATCTCCGGCACACGTACTGCCCATCGACTGTAACGATTCGAGTTCGACGTAACGTAATCTGATCGTAGGAATGTAATTGCTCCCGGTTATTCCACTTAGTTTCGATGAACGTACTACTTCGCTTAGCTATCATGGATCTCCATGATGAATCGTTACCCAACATATTTACACGTAGAGAGAGAGTCAAGTCGAGGAAGGAGTACGATAAAGCGTCATTAATGATAAACGTGGATAATTTTGGTCGAAACTGTAAAACAAGTGTAGAGAAAGAGAATAAATATTAATATTCCCAAAAAGATATGAAAATTAGAGTATAGTAAAGAAAAACAATTATTCTGATAATTTCCAGCAATGACAGAACGAATTTTTAAAATCAGTCACCTGTCTGTCTTTTAGTCACGATCCCTAAGGCAGACTACAGGTATCCGTGCACGTATCAGAATATCAAGCAACAGGTTATCCTTTTCCAGCGATCGGTACTCGGAGTCCTGATGAAACAACCCTTCTGGGCCCAGGGCGATAAAACAAGTCCCAGTCAGCTCAACCTGATCGGTAAGCAGACCCGAGAGTATTTACAAGTTTTACCGATGCTATATCCCATGAGGGATCCTCGTGTATACTACAAAGCAACTGAGAACCTTTATCCCTAGGGCCCGGCTCGAACTACCATTTTCTTTTTTTTCCTTTTTCTTTTTCTTTTTCTTTCCAATTCACTACACACTATATCCCCATCTCCGTGAGGACGGCATGTGCCGCGCTTGCGCCAGCTACCGTGCTGCTCGTGCTGTACACACGCCGAGGGAACTTTTTGTGCTTGGACTGTGTGTCTCGTCCGTGTGGGAGTCAAAGTAGTGAAGGGCGCATGCGCGTACCGGTTAAAACCCGACGGCGCTGCATCGCCGAGCGACGGGTATATAAGGGGCCAGAGCCAGTCCCGAGGCGCATTCAATCACACCTACTCGAAGGTTCGGCACGCGGTGCGAACCAGCAACTGACAGTTCGGCACGTGCACACACGAGTCTCACGAAGTACACAGAGAAAACCGGTTCCCTCGAGTCCAAGTCAGGATGAAGAAGACCGCGATTGTTCGTAATCTGATATCGGCTAAGAGGGCCAAGGATTCCCTGATCCTATTCCGCGATTGGCTGGCCAGGGTGCGCAAAGGCGAGAATAAGTCCTGGAGGAACATCGAGAATCGGGAAAAAATCGTTAAGCAGAATTGCCTGAACGAGAATAGAGTTTCGGCCGATCCGGATGAACAGCGGAACGTCGTTAACGAGAATCTTGAGAACGAACGACGCGAGGCAGCTGGTAATGGCTGTTGCGTCATCCGTAAGTGCCATTCTTGTATCGATTGGTGACTCGTGATTATATTTAATCTGGCTGAAGTCCTGCGACAACCTTTTGGAGCTGATCTTGTGCCTGAATAACCACGGATGGGTTGTCATCGTCGTAATCGTCTCATTGCTATTGGCAACGTCATTACCATTATCGTCATCGTCATCGTCATCAACATCATCATCATCATCATCGGTATACCCACTGTCAAAAGTTTACTTGATTCAACCACTGTCTACCGGTCGACCACCAGCAACCCACTGACACGAGTAAGGGGCCTGATAGCCAATTGCTGCTTTGTAGCTTTATAATAGTCTGTAGCTTTAGAGGTTACTCGTTGAACCGCATTCTGCTTGACTTCGCTCGAGTTGTTTTCTGGTTTGGAGCTTTAATTCGGACACTTCGCAATTTAGTCGGACTCGCCGCACGTTCTGACTTGACGAGTGTCGCGATAGCAATTTATTAATTTAAAATCGTTTGCAATATTCATCCAGCTTTAAATACTTTATACCATGTGATATTAGATACTCCGAGAAGATACAGAATATATATAGAGTATGGTATATATTAGAAATAAGGTAGAGGTTTTTGGACAAAAAAATATTATATCGAATCTTATAAAAATTATTTTTTGACTGTGATAATAGACTTACGTAGACATCGAATTGTTTACTATTACTGATTAATTGTAGTTTTACGACTGCGAATCGCCATGGTTCGACGAATAGGCCGCCCAGTGCATATTATTTATCGTAATATGAAACGTCTGTGATACGCGTTATAAATAGAATAGTTAAGAGGCAATATTATCAAATTTGAAAATATTTAGTTTTAACCTTTGCATACTGTAATAATTTTGGAAAATTTTCTTCCGTGCGATCTGTGATAATTTTAGGATTAAGGTAAATGAAAAGTACGTCTGTGATTGGCTAGAGATTAAGTAATCGTGATATCGGAGTGCTTTAATTACGTGAGAATTTTATTGAAGATTTTATTGCAAATTTTATAGATAATTTTGTCTTCCAACCTCCTGTGATATTATGCGTAATGTTTAGTTCGAGATGGATTAGGAAACTGTGATACTAGATTAGATCGTTAATTAAGCGACTTAAGATAATTCTAGGATTACTTGAAGCAAAGCTCGAGCGACGTTTTGTGATACTTAGATTATTCGAATGATCTTCGTACATTTTCGAATCGAATTTTTGCGTGTAAAACGAATTCATGTTGATCGCAATTTTTTTTCGGGATGTTTCTTCTGCGTTTTGTTCTAATTATTGTATCAATTATTGTACTATGCGTTTTCTCCTATTCGCTAAGGATTTATTGTTTCTATTTGTCGTATTTTTTTTCATTGCACTTTTGTTTGTATTCATTTTGTTTGCATCTAAATATCCTCGCACTTCGTATTTTTAATCGTTTTTTTTTATATTTTCGGTCGTCTTCGTTTCGCTGTATCTTTTTTTGGACCGCATGATCCAATAGTAGCTTTGTGTGCTTTAGCTTTGTAATGCGTATGTGTTTGATCAATAAATTGTGTGAAAAATATCTCATATGTATCTTCAATGTATATTCTCCAACATCCAATCCTTCGAATCCAAAAATTACATATAAGAAAAAAATTCATTGTTTTTATTTCGACAATTACACAGTTAAATTTAACCTTGTCATTTGCTCATTTTATATAAATGTAAAAATATTTCTTGTAATTATTTTTCGATAGCTTTTCAAAATTATAACAGAAAACTGTCAACGATGACAGCTCGATGGAAACTTTATATTTAATATGGTCGCATTTAATAATATCTAAAAATATAATTCGAATTATGGCCATGACGACAAAAAAATCCAGTATCGACAATTATTGTCAATTATTAAACGTAACGATATGCAAGAAAAAGAAAAGGATCAAGTATGTACTTCGTTAAAATCCCGTTTGGTCCCATTTGGCGCTATTTATTGCCATGCAGCAAGTGCACCATCTGTTACGAAATCCTTAAAGCATCAAAGGGCAGTTTCGACCCCTTAACCATAGATGGCGACCGGTGCAAAAATACTACCCTGGAATAAAAACTTCTGCCACCTTGAAATACTTTCTTAAATTTATTATTATTATTATTATATTTATTATTATTATTATAATTATTTAAATTTGGACTGAACCTAAGAGAAAGTTTTAATCAAACAAATATTTGAAACGACAGGGTGATCAAGCATAAATTAATAAAACATAAAATCATCAAATAAAAATGCAATCATCATTACAAAGTATATAAGCAGTCGAATTAAAAAGATCAACATTTAAAAAAATACGCTTCATTTATCGATACCGTCGTTTATTTACCATTGATATACAGTTATTTAAAATCCGCCATCTCGCCTTTTACAATACTGCATTTAGTATCTGATTAGTATGGACTCAAAATAAAATCATGAAAAAAAATCTCCCCAAGAATAAATGTCACTTTGACACTAAGTGCCTCACAAGAAAAGCAACCCTGTTTTTTCTAAAACATTTCACAGTTTCTTCCGAGCTGGATGAGATCGGCTGGGAGAAGTAGAAGGGAAATGAAAAAAAAAACGAAATCAAAAGAAATTTCACGTGCTCGGATTACAAACATTAAGGATCATTATATGGGTAGCCAACTACCTGAAAAGCTTTCATTATAGGCTGCACGTTTCAATACAATTTTCCATTTAGATTATCTGGCTGATCTGCGCAGATCTTTCCTCTATCTCAACCTATAAGGCTATATCGAATGCTACGGGACTATCCCAGAAGTGCAACTCGACACCAGCTTGGGGTGAAGCCTATAGAAAAAACATCTCAGAGCCCTCGTGAATCTTACGCCACATAAAGAGGGATACCATTTCTTTATGGGCCCTGCCTAATCTTCTACTAAAGTGGCAGAGCGTTGGGTTACGTTTTGAAAACGTGTATGAAAATATTGTCAAATATTTGCCAGAGGAACCTTGTGGCTTCTGCACGACCCTTTGAACTTTGGGAGGGAAATTTTGAAAATTTCTACTCAGAGATTCATGAAAAATTAATTAAATGGATTACGCATTTCTTTTTAATTAAATTTTTATCGAGTCTATTTAATCATTGATCATTTTATATGCGACAAGGACCAATTTAAAAACAAGGCTGTATCGGATGCGATCTTTTTTTATTATTCGAATTGGATTTGTATTTTATAATTTACTTCGATAACGATACAAATTTTTGTGTTCCAATGCACGTATAGAAATTTTTCATAAAGGACATTCTAAAAGGTGGATTCAAAAGACTCAGAAAAATCTATTACAGTCTTCATTCAAAATGTTCACTACCCAACAAATATTTTTGATTCGATTCAAAACCGTTTTTCAAACGCCTGCAAATAGTTGACTCGTTTCGTTTTCGTTGAGTGAATTAGTAAATTCGGTGCCTCGGGCACTCACGATCCTTCATGATCCTTAAAGGACTTTCCTTTGTGACAGGCCCTAGCATTATGGACTGATTTTCGAGTTATTTCGACTTATTCATCACAATGGTAACCTCGATTCTCGATCTCTATTGTAAAGATGACCGAGCATTGTCGTGGGCACGAAAAAAATTTTTTCTCGAATTCTCTCGAAAATATTCTTGTTCTTCCTTCGTATAAACAAAAATTTATCCATTATAAAAACTATGCTTCCACGAATTTGACTAATTTTTAATTTTTTCTTTATTTTATCAACTTTCTACGTTATTCTAGTAAACAATAGACGCGATTCGATCAATTCCCAAAAATCTAATGAGCAATACCGAAAAAATTAATTATAATAATTTACAAAATACAATTATACATTTTTCCAAAATCTGTTCTCTCCAAATTTTATCTCTATATTTGCGGCTTGAACCGCCACGTTTCTACGCCAATGTCAACCTATCCGAACAACTGACTTGGAATTTGCCGAGGCATTTTTAAGGGACAATATCATAGGGAGACAAATTTCTTAAAAATGTACCTTTTCGACTGGTAAAAGGGACAATTATCGCATTATTTGACGCTGTTTAGCCCCTGACTCGAAGCCTTGCAAAGAAGTCTACAGTTCGAATCATATAGTCAATGGATTTCGCGTGAGCAGTACGAAACGTCATTGTAAAGATTTCGATTTTCAAAATCTCCCGAGACATTCGTTGTGTGAGTAAGGTTGTTATATTTGGCCAGGTGAGACCATGGCTTATTGGCTTCGATAATAGACACATTAAGTCAATTCCCAACGTCAAAATTCCTTTCTTAGTCATCTCGGTCGCCAGGTGGAAAAACTTTGGCTTTTCGAATTTTGTCATTTCACTAAAGGAAACTCAAACGACGAGACAGGTTTGGTCTTTACCTCAAAACCCCAAAAAATATCAGTCTATTAATGTCGACTGTGCCAATACACTCGAACGATCCTAAATACTGTTTAAAAAAAAAGTGAAAACTCACCAATCTCACAAAGCCAATTGCAAGTCTGAAGTGAATTGAAAATGTTGAAATTTCCAAAGATTCGCATTCGACAAAATATTTTTCAAAATATATTCTCGTACTGTATGAGAAAAAAAAGAAATTTTATAAACGTAATTTTTTTCTCCATAAATCAAAATTCTATTTCTGTAATCCATTGTCCAATTATTTTAATTCCTTCTCGCGCACTGGACCAATCATCTCCAAAGGCTCTTTTCCCACTTTCCGAGTCGCTATCGTTCCTATCCTCTCCCAGCACCAGCATATCGCGAAGATACTGTTTTCATCCAAATTTCGAAAGTAACAATACGACAGTCCTCAACTTCAAATAATTGGTACTGCAGTGGGCACCGCGCAGCCTCCCACAGAATATTTCGGCATTTAAGTTTCAATTCTATTTCGAGGCAATCGGTGTATCGAGTTCTTCCTTTTCTCTATTTGTAGCCGCCTACCGATCGACCGAAACGAGTGCTTGGTCGATTCTGGACAAAAGCGCGAAAGGTAGCCACGGCGCGGCAAATATAAGTGCAAAAAGAGAGGGAGAGAGAGTAAGAGTGAAACCATAATAAGAACGTAAGAATGAAAACGTGAAATGAAAAAAAAAAAGGAAAAGAAGTGGAAGTGTAGAGCGAAGAAAAGCCAGGAGAAATCCCCTCGCACTTGGCTACACATCGGAACGCCTTTGAGCGAGTGATCCTTTGTGAACACGTGCACGGAAAATCGTAAATCTAACTAAAGAAAACCCATAGAAAAACCAGCGGGTCTCTTGTGCTCCAAGGAGGGCTCGAAGAAACCTACACTAAGTGGATAATGGGTCAATGGCGCAGAGGCACAAGAGATTCTCGCAACAGCCTGTACCACGAAAGTCAAGAATTTTCAAACTTTTAAATATCCCGCCACTGCCTGCGCTTCCCAGCTTCACCTCGTCTTCACGAACAACGTGCCATTGTAATGTGGGATTTACTGGGCAGCATCCAATAGCATTGTACCTAGCGGAGTGATAGAAATATTTGTATCTCCGAGCACCACAAACCCTGAGTGCACTCGTAGATCCACCGGAAAAGATTCCAGCCAAGTCCGAGCCAAGAGTTTCCTGTATTTTCGAAGGACTGCTGCGGAGATAACGATCTCCCGAGGATTAGGATAGTCAAGAGAAAAATTAGGTGCGGAAGCGAAGTCGAAATCCTTAACTGATAAGACATAAGAAAAAAAATTGATAAAAAAACTAAACTACATTGCGGCTAAAAAGAATCGATATCCACCGTATAAGCTTTCCTGGAAAACAAAAAAAAATAGCTTATCATCTCATCGACTTCGATCGCATACGTGAAGAGCTTACGTCAGCGAGGAGTAAGATATTTCTCAGTTTCCAAAAATAGTCCAAAAAAAGTGTTTTTTCTTTTTTTTACCCCCATTAAGTAGTCCACGCGAAGGAGTCCTTTCCGCAAGACACAAGTGTGCCTTGCATGGTGGCGATAGCGTATGTTTGTCCAGGGAGCAAAAAAAGAAGGACAAGAATGTGGAGGAGGAGGAGGGGGGGCGGCAAGGGGAGGAAGAGGCTCTCGTATTTCGCCTTTCGAAGTCTCGACCACGTGTGTCTCGCATTACGGATGGGCACCAGTCTCTGTTTTCCCTCATTCAACCTTTTTTTTGCCTCTTTCCTCGTTCCTTGTATATTTCACGAGCTGACCAAATTTACCGCACATGCCAGACCACCATTCAGTCGTGCAGTCCGACTTACCGTCCGCCATTACCGACTGACTGCTTCTCCGCTAATTATCGTTGGGACCGTGCTGGACCACTTCCGGTCGGTAACTTTCTCATTCTCCCTCTCTCTCTCTCTTTCTCTCTCGTTTTATCGCGATACAATACGGCTGCCATTTTTAAATCCATCTCTGCTGCGCGCCGATATTATTTCTCTTTGTGCACATATCCGCGCACGAAATTACAGGAGAAATCTTGCGACAATGGAAACGCACGTAGCGGTCAATATGCGGTTGACTTGCGGAAATTATTTGTGCAAAATAATTGAAGGATACGGATATTTTATTTTTTAAATGAAAAATTTGGAGATATTGTCTTAAAAAAGTTTTATTCAGAAAAAAATCGTCATTCGGACAACAGAGATGCGTCATGAGTCACATGAGTGTCGCCCTCGAGCAGTCCGCCCATATCTATTAATAGATAATCACTTCCAGCGTAAGAGGCGGGGGTAAGAAGGAGAGGAGCACGTAAGAAAAAATTCCGTAAAAAAGAAGTCTGGCGGTAGAAACCTCATGACGAAAAAAAAGTGACTGACCACGTGCAGGCACACGTGACGCCGTGGGAACCGAAGGGGCCGCGAGAATGTTATGGTAGAAGAGGCATAGGGGAAAAAAGGGAGAAAAAAAGATAGAAAAAAAATAGACAGAACCATAACGTATCAGAGCCATACCATAACATTATTGCGAGAGCCCATCGCCATATTAAAATAGATCATCCACTTTTTTTTTATTTTTGGCTTCCCCCTCTTGCGAACCTTGTACAACCTTTTTTATCCCACTTCTTCATGGGCAACCGCGCATACAGGTAAGCTGGATTTTATGGGGGTCCTTACCTGGGCACAGGTGTACACACCGCTGTGTTTTTTCGTTTTATGGGGGGTGCCAGCCATAGCAGGACTACAGCAGGTTCCCATACGATTTTTCTAATCGGGTTTTTTTTTGAACTCCCGTAACACCTCGATAAAGCTAGCGCCTCCGGTTTATCGAACAGAACTGTCACCAATCTTGGGGACGAGTCAGGTCATTTTCCAATTCGAATTTTATATGGGGATTTCAGGTTTTTTACTTTATCTGGCTTCCCGTAATTTTTTAATTGATACGATACAGCACTTAAAGTCGGGTCTACAACAACTAATTAGCAATTAAACGGCACTAAATTATAATAATAATTAAATTTCTGTATGTCAAAGTGCGGGGGGTGCTAACTTTATGGGGGTCCCCGTAACCCCCTAGTGGTTTTAACTGGTTGTCTCCGTTAAAAGATGCTGATGCTGATTCCATGCTGATTTAAGTGCTGTGTCGACTCCCCACATGATACATTCGGCAATGCTCATGGGGTCCGATTAGTCGGGCGAAAGGCGATATTTACCTGGGACCATTGCAATTTGAGATGAACAAGAGGAACATGGGGTTTCACCCAATTTGAGTTTTAACGAGGAAATCGGATATCGCGTACAAATTTAACCAGCGGCCGATAGCGTTCGAATTTCAAGTCTTGCCGTAGTGGGCTACGGGGGAGTGGAATGAAAGGGGTGGAGGAGAAAAAATATGATTAAAAAAAAGAGATGAGATTTAATGAAGAAACCTGTAGCAAACCACATGCGTTATTGAATCACCACATCGAGAATGGGTTTGTACACCTTGGTTTCCGATGCTCATCCGTCCCTATGGTCGAATTTGATATTTCTCCAATTACTAATAGGATTGTACTTATTAATTCGTGAGGCAATTTTGAAAAAAAAAAGGGAGCACTCTACTATATGCTCTGAGCCTTTTAATTGTGTACCGGTGGAACGTGATATTATTATCGTTTTCGAAATAACAGTATAGTATTACAATACTTTCATTCATTTAATAAAATGTCTAAACCCTCAAAGAATGTTGAATCAAAATGAAATTCAATCGTCTCGAAAACGGGAATATCACGCAATTTAAACTTCCGTTGCAGTTTGGAGAATAAAAAAAATTTTTTAATTCCATCTAAGCCAACAAAAAAATTCACCCACATTTTATACCCCTACTCCAATCTGGTTAAACTTACATTCTACAGTCGTGTAGTCCAATCTCGGGAAGCTTTCAAAGTGCCAATTTCCGGTTTTACCATTGCGCTACCATTGTCAGTCTCAGGCAAGATTTTGCGAAATATTATACTCGTGCACCTGCCCTGGTGGCTGACTGGCTGACTAGGCCCACCTTCGGGAGATAGTTTCTTCCTTATGGCGTGTCGAGGAGAGGAAGAAGGTTATCAAGATGGAGGTCTCGGAGTGAAACGAAATCCAGCCGGTATCCTTCGCTAAGTAGTGGAACCATTTTAACTTAGCACTCAAATTATTATAATTTTTTTTCGGGTAATCCTTTCTGGAGTCCCTCTTCAATGCCGCCGGACAGGAAGTTCCTTCAATACTTTTTTTGCTCCTACCTTTCTTTTTTCTTTCCTGACCCATCCCGCGTCGCATCCTAAAACCCCAGCCCTCCAACCTTGCGCGCTCATTTGTATTCTTGGGCCCACCGGTGGGCCCAATGGCCTTCAGAAATCTCGCAAAAATCTGTAATCCGTCCATCCGGTTTCACGTTTCGCGTTCCCTCTCGCAGAAGATCGCATTGTCCTTCACGTCCGTTGTTCCTTATGGTGTCTTCAGCTTGATAAATGACTCCTAGCAGGCCCTGCCAGGCCACACTGAACGGGACACGAGTATAATGGGACACCGTTCACTTATATACGATCCACAAAAAAAAAAGAGCCTGAAACTTTTGAATATATGAAATTTTACGTAAATCCTCATTTTTGTGTAATACGAAATTCCGTACTTTTTTTTCAAATTATTTTAACGCTGAACAGTCCAATTTCCAAGAATAGATTATGAGTCTGTCTTTAAGAGCGAGGCCAAAATTTAGTGACGCTTAACGAGCGCCCGACTTCGATAAAACACTTAATCGCTCTTACGTTTCTAGAAATTGAGTGACGCGCGAGAAGAACTTTTATAAGGCGGAACAAAAAATTCATAGAATCACTCCTACGGAATATCCGGTCGCGAGATACTTTTCATTTCGCACTTAAAAGATTCAAGAGTTCCAGCAGTGATAAGCGTTTTTAAGAGTTCCTGGAAGTATCTCTTATACGAAATGAGTATCTTTAAGCAGATACCAATCTAGAGATCATTAGGATCAAATCGAAGTCCGCCAAATTAACTATAAATATTCTACTGGGTGACTCTAAATAGTACAAATAAAAACTGTCACACTACTCATCGACAGGCATAAATTTTCCAAGTTAGGGATCCTTTGAAAAAAAAAAAGGTTCTTTGGCACAGAAGGTACAATAAATTGGGTATCATATTTTAAGGTGTCATACCCAAAAATTTTTGGTGAATCATTTTTAGTATCTCATTGATATCACCGACTGAGGCTCAGCGGGATGGCAAACTATTTTAGTAGTCTAGTACCATTTTGTTGCTGTTACTACTACTACTACTACTACGAGAATTGACGGTAAGGCCACTTTAGGGATACTAGTACCATGCCTACTACCGTGAACCCCCTCCCTCCCCCACCCAGCCCCTCGGAAAATAGTTAAATGGATTTGTAGCCTTACACATGTTCGCGAGTGAAATAGTTGTCAGGAGTACGACTGAGGTGTATAAAAGAGGCCCGTTGTAAGGCCCATCAAGAAAATGGCACAAAGCATGGGGTTCGGTAAAATCCGATGGGCCCTATTTCGGTGGGTTTCTTCGTTCTGCGGAAACCTACGGGGTATAGTCCTGGTATAGGGGTTGGTTTCCACTTTTCACGGCGATGGGGAGGGGAGGGGGTGTGTTTGGTTGTGTTTGCGCGGGCCCGCGGAAAATCCATTGAGCTGCTGGCCCAACAGAGCGACGAGGGCCCTATTGTGGGCCCAGGCGCGTTATTATGGTTACCCAAAGATCGAGGCCTACTCTGTTTTGGGGTGGGACTAGGGTGTTATGGCTATGTTATTGGGATGCTACGGGGGGTGTTACTAGAAGCCAAGGGGCATAAGCGGGCGTAGTCAAATTTAAAATCCTAAGGCCCCTTTTGTCAATCATGCCAATTCCGAAGGGGTCTTATATTTAGGTGAGACCCACTTTCGTATACATATTCATCGATCACTGCTCATTAGGATCAGTGAAACGAATTGATTGCACTCAAGTTTTTCGTGCCAGTAAAAGATAGTAAAAATGAAAATGAATAAGGCCCAATTCGTCATATCCTTACTATATCTGTCGTATCGCTCGTAACTGTACCCACTACAGAATTAAAATCTTTATTTCTCAGTAGAGACTATCGGACAACAAAATAAATTTTTCTAATCACGTTCACTCCCATTCTCTCGGACACCATCGAACTACACGTTGTTCAGTAAAAATCAAAATGCATCCAATTCAGTCCCATTCACGCACAGTATACGGAACCACGTATAAATCCATGAGGTGTCAATGGAAACTTCACGCCATGGTAACCAGCCACCATAGACTACCAATACACCCAGCGGATCGGCATTATTGGAATCGACGTATGAAACTGGAAGATCTGTTCCTATGGTGATCCTCACAAATGGGCCTACTAAACGTACTTTCCCCATACAAGTTCTCGCCCCCGTAGGAGTCCCATTGAGTTACAAACGATAGGAAAACTAGCGCTACGGTGCACACGGGTAGCGTACAAAATAAAAGGCCCCAGAAACGCGGGCCCCATGGAAGGACCAGAACAGAAGATAGATTCAACGAGACACATACACGAGGAGGGCCCAAACGCGTAAGAGAACATAAAGAGGGTAAGAAAAAGAAAAAGGAAAAAAAAAGACGAGTGCGTAAGGCCCCTCGAAGTCAAAAACGTCAACGAAGATCCTTTAGGAAGCACGGCGCTCCTGGACGTCTCCCACAGGACAATACGGGACTCTGGGATACAGGATGAGTTCAAGACTGAGGGTGGCATCGCGGACCCAAAAAAAGGGCCTGAAAGGGACCACGACGTGGCCACTCTCACAAAGATGTCCCCGGTGACAAAAATATTTAACAACAATCGGCATTGTCCTTCGCGCTGACGACGCGACATCTTTTGGGGCCCTATTCGAAATTACGCTATTGTACCCAGCGTGGATGCTGCGTCGCAGAATGATGTCTTCTCGTAGCACCGAATGCGACCTCCTGATGTCTCTTCTACAACTGCCTCTTCCGTTCCTGGTATAACACTTACCCATTTGAATGTCCCGCCTTTTCATTGAACAATACTCGGGCGTCCTTACCGGATCTTATACATTATTTCAAAACAGTTTGGCAGCCCTTAAGAAAAAATATATTCGTATACCCAGACCTACCCTTGTTTGGGGACCGTACTAGTTTTGTTTGAGCGACCAATGTTTGTCCATTGGTGGTAGACCTTATTGGGGTTGGTACACACTCCCTTTGACCCACGGTCAAGATCAGTTTGTTACGTATTACTTGGGATGCTGGGTAACTAAGGTGCGAACCAGTTCGGAATGAAGATGACACCGGGCAGATATTTATGGGCCTCAATTTGTTACGTTCCTGACAACGTTCAGAGCTCAGGACATTTTCACCTGGATAATGGAAGCTCTCGAGCACGAGATTCGTGTGGCAGTAATTTTTGGATAAAAATGTAAAACGACAATAAAGATCTACATAAAGTATAATGGCAATGATACGCAGCGTACAACGCGTCTCATTCTTTCTTTGAGCATTTTAAAGGGGCCTGATGCCCCTTTACATAGATTTAACATATGATAGTAGCCCGTTAAGGAAGATTTGAGAGATCTTACGGCAAGTCTCGGATAATGTAGCAGAGAACCCTTTAGATTGAAAAGCCGCCCCTAATCGTCCCATCTCTCGGCGGAGGGGTGGGCTGGGTTGCCAAAGGGATAGAAATTAGACGAGAGTAGAAATAAACTAGAGAAAGAAACTATCCATTTATAGGACAGAAGCCATTACTTCAGGGCTTGTAATTTCGGCTACCTGAAGCCCCTAATCGTAGAGGTTAGATCAGGCGGGGACTGACAGTGTCACTTTTCGTACGGACAATGAAAGAGGCGGGAGCGATCGTCTAATTTCTTGTCGAGGACAAAGGATAACGTCACTTTTTGAAATTCCCGAGCGAATATGAAAAACTCGTACAGGATGGGAGATTAGGTAGAGAATGAATTTTTTGTTGAAAAACTTTTTTCAAAATACCTCAAGCGTCAGACAGTACACGCACTCGAGGGCCTATTCTCTGCTGATTTTATTCACGGCTTTATTTTTGGTCTCCCGTTTTTTTTTGGAAAAATCTTCAGGCGTTAAAGTCTCTCTTAAAATAATCCAGAGCCATCCGAGCAGGATTACGCGGTGGCAGCAAAGGCTGTTGCACTTGAGCGAAGACCCTCAAAAGATGCAACTGAGTCGGAAAAGAGGTAGAGGGCCTAAGATGGGGCCTTATAACTATGCTCGGGGGACTCTTGAGGGCCCCAATTATTTGGATATATAGTGAGACGTTGTATGGCCATGACGCCTTCCAGTTACGACAGACCCGAGAATTTGGGAGCGTGAAAAAGGTTCTTAGATGAGGAAACTGGCACCCGTCTTATGTGTGACTGGCTAATGCACACGAGACTTCTTGAGGATTGAGACACCCGATAGGATCAAACTTAAGGCTGTTTAGTCGGTTGAGATAAACATGTCTTAATGTTTTATCTCGGGGCTGAGCGTCGGAATTTATTTTTCTTCGAGCACAAGGAAGGGTTACCATTAGTTTTGACAAAGGGAAAACCAAAATTAGTTGAATATAGCTAGATGAATTTTTAAAACGTGGACGTGATTAAATGTAATAATTAAATTTGATAAAAGGACTGTAATTTTTTCGAAGAATGCGTGACGATAATTTAAAAACGAAAAAGAGGGAAATTAGTCGTATCGAGTTAATTGAGAATTTTGAAGTTATCACAGAATTTTTTAAAGAATTTTAACGACGTGGGTAACTTGCTTATGCAATAGGGACGACCATCACTTCCGATCGATAGGAAGCTGGAACCTGTTTGGAGAATCCGAACTTATCGGCAATCATCAAAGGCCACTGGAATTCGACTTCCGGTTGCGAAGATCCCTTTTTGGAAAGCGTCAAATTGGTTGCGGAACCTTTCCGAGTTCCCGTTACGGAACAAAAGGAAGCAGGACCGATAGAGGAACCGTAAATTGGGTATTGGGCTCCTGACTATTCCTACACCCACATTTTCATATGAACCTTACCAACAGGGTCTTCACGGGATTTGTGGGCGGAGATGGGACTGGAGGACCCGAAAAGATCACAGGATATCAATAGGGCCTAAACACAACCGGAGCTAACTAGTTGGACGAGTATGGGCAGGTGTTCCCGTTTTTTTTCGAAAAAAAGAGTCCCTTTTTCCATTCAAAGGAATTATTGCACTTACGGTTGCGATTTCGACATGGTTAAAAAAAATTAAAAAAAACAGCCGGAAACACTTTAATTTGCAAATTCTGCAGGTCAGCCAATCGTCACCTGCTTCCGTACTTTCAAATAACATAACTGCCCGAGTAATCACGAGTGTGACTGGACCAAAGAAGATCGTCAAAAAAACTGATAATAAATAATTTTCAAAAACCCACGTCACGAATGAAAAAACTTTCTGTGTAAGAAGATATTTACAAAAATATCCGACTTAGCTGTATACTGCGTAAATAAAATTCTTATTGAACTTTTTTCGCATGATCGTACAAGCATAAAACGAAGGTGCATCCAAGTTCTCTTTGTCATCTGAAAACAGCATCCACTGTTCGGAAAAATGTGATGGTGGTCCTAATCCTAATCCGTTGCACGTTTGTAGGTCAGCTAGCCTTAGAGTTTGGTTAAGGTTGAGCCATTCAATTACTCTGGGACTTTTGGGTGCAAACAAAAATTTAGAAAAAAAAATCAGCGAACCGTGACGTTTTAACGCCCTGAAGACGATCCGGCCACCATTACAATTCCATTCACGTGGATCCTTCGCGGATTTAGATCGGGCACGATTATGGCCGAAGACCTCGTAAACGATGATCGTCTCGTCCTGACACAAGATCGGTCTCAAAATTTGCGCGATCCGCTTTTCCGAAATATTTTGGGACGCGATGCGTTTCACGCCTCGCTAAATATATTTAACGAGCCGAGTGCACGTCGATAAAAGGACTGGTTGCTTGTCTACCTGTATAAAGACGTATACACGTATGGTACCTACTTAGGCGAAGAATTTCGTTAAGAAGGACCGTTTTTTGGAAAAAAAAAAACATCAATATTTCTATACAAAGGAGGACGAGGTGAGATTACTTATTTACGATTTTTTTTTGGACCTATAAGGACCCAACAGCCTACTTTGTTTTGAAAAAAAATTTTGGATAACGAGTAAATTTTAAAACTTTTTTGAAAACCATAGCTGGGTTCATATAACCATTATAAATCATCGTTACAGGAGTACACTGAAAATAATATTTACAGAGCCAAGTGAATTTCGAATTAGGCATAAAATCAAAGGGTCAAAAAAAGGCTTTATAAAATTTTTCAAAATTTACACAATGCCAAAGACAAGCAAGCGTTTATTGGCGGTGAAAAAATTTGGAAGACCCGATCGACCACAAGATTTTGTCATTCTTCTTGAATGGCGACGCGAATTGCAGAAGAAGTCCTCGAGTTCGCATTAGAGTGGCATCGTAAAATTCGTAATTTCGCGGGATTCCGTTCTAGATCGAAATAATTCTCCACGCAGCAACCACGCGATTTCCGCGGCGATTCGTTCCACGAAATTCACGTGTATTCAAAAGTCGAAAAAGATTTTCCACGGTCGCTAGCTCCTGACCGTGATGTATATCCGTTTTCAAAAAGCCATCACATTGTTACCAGGAAGAAGCGAAGTGTCCCTGAGTCACTATCGTACCCATTTAGGATACCCACTTCGTAAGAGAGAGCCGCGAAATTCAAAAAGAAAAATCGTCACGCCAAATTCACATCGCAAGTCGAATATCCATTCTACCCGCGGTAACAAATACCTCTTTGTCCCCCGAGTCCCTAGTTTCTTTCTCGAAGTCGCGAACCGCCATTTTTGTTCCCCTCTCACCCCCACATTGAGAATTTTCAACGAACGGCCGATACGCTGATTTTCGAATTCTGTATGTACCATCCGTTTCTCTTTGAAAAATTCGACAAACACTCTTTGTCGTCCTCGCGTCCAGCAGCAGCCCAAGATAATTCCCGTGACGACAGATCACTCCTGCACCAGGTCCGCCAACCTTTGTATCCTTAAACGTTATTTATAACCCTCTTTTTTCGCCATCCTTTATCCCGCACGAACCGCCCTGAGAATCCGAGACTCTCTGTCTCGTTAAGGAACTGGAGCGACTCGCATTTGCATCGCTTTATCCGATTTCAATGAATCCTTCTCTTTGCCTGACTGTACACCTCGGATCTACCGAAAGATTTTACGATTTTTCAAGGGCGCACTACCGAGCATAGCTCGGTATTAATTCTATAAGCCAGATACATTTATAAGGTTATCCGATTAGAATTAATCGTGGAGACTCATCAGAAGTTCCTTCTGTATGTGGCGCAGGGGAAGATAGTCGCCTATAGGATTTAAAATGTATTAAAAATGTTCATCTTATTAATACTGAATAATACACGGGAAACCGAATGGATCTTTCTCATTAGCATAAAACGGTAGAAACGTTGGTAGATTTAATGAGAAAAATGGTAAAAGTATATGTTACCGATGTACCTGCTGGGTAATTGTATTTTTCAGCCTTACCGAACGACTGCTACGTATTTGCATGGAACATTGGAAATGATGGGAAAGATTGTGCGAATGAAAAAAGAAAAATGGGAACTTGTTGCAAAAAAATTTCTGGAAAGGGCATTTGATAGAAATGGCACTGTTACGTGAATGGGTCCAACATAAGTAATACAGGAGTATTTCCAAATACGGTTGAAGGTAGAAAAAAAAGTTATGAAAAAAAAAGGTACATCTTGGTCAGTAACAACTTAAAATGGGATCTGCTGGTTATAAAAAAAAAATACGTAATTTCGGTGGCGCTTATAAGGGAGCCGGTCGAGCACTAAAAAGTCTTGCTAGAGCGGAAATTGGCTGGAATCTTTGACAAAAAAAAATGGAAAGAGAACAAAAAGTCGAAATTTCTAAAACCAAAGAAACGGTGTACGGACTTTATACGTGGTGGGATTAGTGACTTCGAAAATTTTGTGTAAACTAAATGGATCCTGTGACCGGAATCATCCTGCCGTGAAATGGCCCACCCAAAACTTACTCGAAGCACCAAGGAGTATATGGACCAAAAAAAAAGTTACCTCGAAATGGTATATAACGGGGGCACAATTTTACCCCTGAAAAGTTTCTTAGCTACCGACGCGGCATCGTGGATATTCATTTTGGGACGCGATCTACTGAGAAACGCCCTCCAAATGAATTTAGGATCCACCGGATGAAATTGGTCGCTCAATAAATACTGGGCGTTTTTCTAGGGAAGCTGCGTTGAAGAATGGTCACGAAATATTACTCGTTATAGGGAATAAAAGGATTTCGTGGTACTATAACGTTTCGAAAACCAAAAAAAATTGAAACCACTCTAAATAGGCATATATCCCATTTCTTTAAAATAACGAATTTTATTGGAAATTACCCGACTCATGAAAAATATAAATCCGAGAGATACGTGAGAAAAGAAATTCTTTAAAAATAATAACCATTTTTTACGATTTCATCAGCAATTCAAATCAGTTACATCGAAGTCGGTAACTCAAAAAAAAAAAGTGATGAATCATAAAAATTATTTTCGACCAATTATCAATCAGACATGCGACTGAGAAAAATTTCTATGAAATCGGTAGTAGCGTTAAAGAGAAAACGAGAAATTCACTTTATTCCAAAAGCATCAAGATAGAAAATTGACTTTTCCATAAAAGGGACGTGGGAGGGTGGGGGGATAACATTTGGTCCACGTAGCGGTAGAGAGCCTAGTAAATCGGTTCTCTGAAAACGCTCGCGAGGAGATGGAATATAATAAAAATAAAAAAAAGAAGGAGAGAAATAATAAAAAGATAAAGAGGACGAAAGATTAAAGAAGAGAGATCCAATGCATAAAGGATAGAGAGAAAGAGAGAGAGCAGAGAGATATACAGTGGGATACCAATTTTCACGGATGGCTCGAAATCACCTTATAATGACACGGAAGGTTTTTGCCTTTTTTTCGACTCCGCTCAACACGAAGAAATGCTACCAATTTTTAGGAAGCCCTTGGAATCATTAGGTGTGGCGATATAGGTAGGTACCGCGGATGGGCCCGAACAGGCCCCGGAATAGGGTCCTCCCTGGTGACTAGGATCCCCGATAGTTGCCTCTTTTTTGTAGCGCTAAGGGGTTTTATAGCGTTGATGGGCCACTTGTTATAGCGTTGGATGCACGTGTTCTAATGGGCACAGGGGAGCCAAAACAAAAAAAAAAGAGAAGAAAAGAAATAGGGAGCGGAGTAGAGCAAGGGATAAAAAAGGAAACGGGACACCTCGCTATAAGGTGGAAGATCGGAATCAGGTTAGAATCTGTCATGCATTTACCCATGATTGCTCGAATCCCCTAAAATCCTCTATCGTACGATTGAAAAACATTATTTCCAAGAAATTGGCGAAATGTCGCTAAAATTTGAAAACCCTAAAAAATGACCAAAAGTCAATTTCTTAATTACGAAGTTCAATGTAACATACAGCTATAGCAGGACAAGTCACTGTATTAAGGTGTCCAATGAAAAAGGCTAGAGGTCCCAGGAAGTATAAAAAATGATTTGAAAAAAAAAAGAAATATGAAGAAGGCTGCGGCCCTGAAGGGACTTCTTCCTATCTCGACAAGTAATCTCGGCAGGGCTCGCACTCTTCCCCGGGCCCTTTTACTTGTCTCTTCTTCCTCGCCCTTAGGAGGTTTGAGGCTCACCGGGCTATGACTCACCCTTGCACGTGTTCAATTCCAGCCGAGCAAGCGAGCCCTTATCCCTGGACCCGTCAGGCCCCGTCCAGACCCATCCTGACTGTCGGACCTTGGCCCTTTGCTTCTGCCGCCCCGCCCACAAGCCACGGCCGAAGAATGCTAAAGCGAGAGAAAGGCCCATTCGAGCGGAATGGGAAGAAGGAGACGAAGAAAGAGCCAAGGTAGAAGAGGGTAGAGAAGAGTGATCATAAAAAAAATCAAAAGGGAGGGACTAGTGTGGGCGACAAAAAAAAATGAATAACGTAAAATAGCGGTAGCGACCCGGACCTCGGCCACTGGTAAACGCATTGTTAATTCCTTCAACGTCCCCGCGTCATTATGCATTGAAATATATACGTATATACGTACGTACAATAGCGGCATCTTACTATACTACACTACTCGTCTTTTAGTGAATCACGCGTAGGCGGAAGGTCCTTGAAGGACCTTCCGAAAGGATAATGAACGGGAGGCTGTAACGGGCGTTTCGTGGGCCCGACACATCTTAAGTTCGAGTTCGGCCGTTCAGTTTGAGACTATCCGTGCTGACTTAATGCGGAGCAATGTTCAAAAGAGATACACTGGAGCGAAGGAAAAGATGACGTAATGAAATTGGGCCTTACGATTTTTTTTTAATAAATGTAAAATTCCGATATTTATCTGTAAAATTATTGAATAGCTTTTTTGAATGAACTGTGAACGTGCAAACGCAAAAAATTTGCCGCCCCCACCGACCTACCGAAATGCATAATCGAATAATGATGAAACGGTCCCAATTTTTTTTTCTTTCATTCGTCTCTTTCTTCATATCGCCTGACACAATAACCTCGGAGCGAAATACTGGTCAGGGAATCCTGTGAAGGACGAGTCAAGACCCGTATGAACAGGATACCGCGATGACACGGTGGGCCTAATCCTGCGATAGAAATCTGGGTGCAGAGCTACCGGTCACCGCGATCCAAGAAAAGGGAAACGTATAATTTATAGCAGTAATCCCAGCAGCAGAAGGAATGAAGGATCCCTTCGCATTTCCCGTAGGGCCCCTTGTTCTCCTATAGATGTACAAATGTATGGTAAAGCAGTCCTCATGAATTTCGTATCGATCATGGGCCCAAAGGACCCAACGGTATGGAGTTTGTTTACGTAGCTGCGGGCTCCGTGCAGTACAAAAGATCTTGACTGTTTACTTAGGACGATAATGGACGTATAGATTTTTGAAAGTTCGACTTAAAACGCTCCGTACTGTCGCTAGCCTTATATCCCTTGCGAGCATTGAGCGATTCAAAATCCCTTTTTTTTTCTTTAACGTGGAACATTGAAACCGCCATTTTTGGGACTCACTCGAATCACTGGCCGGATCAATATTTGACATTAGCTCACTTCGAGCACGGTGCTCATTAGATGAGTGTTTGCCATCGAATTTATTTCAATGTATCTCAAAATTGTTGACCCAGGTCAAATTTGATCAAGGTTTTCACCTTGATCCTTAGCGGATAACTCGCGCACAATGGCAGATCCTTTGGATCCTCGAAATTATTACCCACAGCATTTGGCATAAACTACCAGTTCACCCCGTGCCTAATAAAATCGCATCTGCTAAAGAAACGTCTGATCGTGCATCAAAAAATCTCAATTAGATCGAAAAATTAATTGAATACAGTACCAGAAAAAAGTTTTAATCCAGGCTTCTACAATTATTCCACAGCCACGTATCTGTGTGTCTTCGACAGAGTTTAATGTCCTGCTAAAAAAAAAAGGAACCTACGACAAAAAAAGAAATGTAATATGTATACGATAAAGAAAAGATAAAAGAAGGAAAGCAGTCCACGAGCTACAATGCATAATGTATTCTTTATAATTCAAGACACACGGTACAGTATCGTGACGCGCATCCAGCATCCTGCGTTCAGCGCCATCTTCTCAACACGGCGATTCTTGCCAGTTCGTCATCCTACGGTCAATAGAATGACATTCTCCTTTCATTGAGAAAAAGAAGGGGAAAAAAGCAGAGGAAAAAAATGTTGCTCTCTCCACGTGGAGGTTTGCTTTGAAAAAAAGGGATACGTGCCGCAGCATCTGGAGTAAGAGTTAGTGCCGAACCTAACCATAGTCCGCGCCACCGTAGATGCGCGCCACCTTCCTTCTTGTATCTCAGGCGTCTCGGTTCAAGTTCGATTTCGCATTTCACATGCAGCCGCGTAAGTTGCATTGAAAATTCAATGGCAGGTTTTCGTAACTGGGTTTTGTTGAGGATTCTGGGATCTCCACCTCCTGCATTATGCGTCAGGTCCAGATGAGACCTGAACGACGCTTCGAGAACCTGTACGAACCTGTACGCCTCGTTCGAGTCGGTACGGGTAACGAAGAGCAAGTTTGAACGTGCTCGACTTTGGGTCCTTTTGGAAAATCGGCAGTTCGGGATCTTCTTTTTTCTATTTCTTTTTTTTTCTTTTTTTAGGTACTATTGACATTTTTCTTTCCGGAAGAACGTCTTGTTGCGAAACCGTGCAGGTTCAGACCTGCACGAACCTTCCCGCTTCTCTCGACTATTGTGCAACGTCTTGAAACGAGACATTGCAAAGAAGAAAGATCCAATTGAAACCCGCATGCCAATTCTCGAATGAGCTTGGAGCAACGTGAGTGAATTCCGCGTGACGTTATCTGAATAAAAAAAATTGGAAAATGCTTTCTCTCACTGTGAAAGTGCTATTAAATTTTTTTCTCAAAAACTTAATTAACATATTTTCCGATACCTCTGAAAATCCAGTACATCTTTTTTGTGGTGAATCTTGTGGGTGAAAAAGAATGTATCGTATTCCCATAGCGAAAGACCCGTAGCTCATCCCCATAGAAGTTACCCAACAAACTAACAGTCCCGCATTCCTACAGACGAATCAAGGACCCTAACCCTTTGATCCGCTAACCCAAAATCCGTTCTTTACCTGAGAACGGGTTAGCGGAAGTCAAAGGACAAAGGGTAAAAAAGAACTGTGCGGGTACGATTCACCTGTGAAAGGGTTAAACCCATCGACAAAAGGTTCCAAAGGGTTTAACGTTATTGAGTGACAAGTGGCTTTCGGGTCAGTCGGACACAAGTCGATTTCGAAATTCCAAAAATTCTTGACTAAAACTAAAAAAGTTTGTTTTTTCAAAAAAATTAAAAAAACCCTTCGTATCCTAAAAATATCCAAGTACCTACCAGTCCTCACCTGCCCGTATACACATGGCAGCCGAAAGAACAGTATTTTCCTCAATTCGCAAACTCTTCTAAGGACCCCCACCATTTTACCTACTTCGTCTATTTTCAAAAATCGGATGCAGTTTCCCCTATGTTATACTGTCTGAAAAAGTAAAGCCGATTCCAGACCCGGAAAAAGCAACCCTTGGAGAGACCGTAAAGAAACCACCCTTTTCAATGGAAAATTCAAAGCGATCAATTCATTCGATTTGGATCGTGAGGGTGGTTAGGTATCGCAAGAAAGAGAGAGAGGGGGGGGCAAGGTAAAAATAAAAATGGACGATGTGTAGAAAGTACCAAAGGAAAGGCTGAGCCCTTACGATTGCGTCCATAGAATATCTGCTCATCCAGCACGCGGGGTCCTTTGTCACGCTTCTTGACCCTTTTCACCTGAATCTCAGGGTTGTACGGGGATAAAGGTAGACACCAGTTCCAAGGGTCTTTCACTGGGTCCTACGTGTAACCCAACCCGACCTAAAACCTAAGCTAACGAAACCGTGTATGCCCCCCTAGCGTCAGACCCTTTTGTCTTCTTGACCCTTTTCACCTGATCGAGACCGGCACCACCCACCCCCAAAAAATGAGGCCAAAACGTACTATAGACAATTTTCATATCCCCATACATACGCTATACGTAAATTCATGTCTATATCTATACCGATATAACGGGTACAGACCCGGACCCGATATCAGCGTCCCTTAACGCAAGGTGGAAATTCGTAATGAAAGTTATAAGGGTAGAAAAATAAAAATATATTAAGAAGGTAGCCGGTGATAAATCCTGCAAACGGGATGCAGCTGAGTAGCATTGAGTTTAATGCGATGTGATTTACTCGCAGGGCTGGTTCTCCTCGGTCTAGGTGTATGGGATTTCGTGCAAGGGTGATGCACGACCGCTTACTGGACAGGGCGAAGGAAACCCTTGCGCGCGGAACTCCTATTCAATTCAGTAGGGTTTCGGACCCTCGGTATAAGATATGCATCTGGGAGTTTGAATGGGGCCGAAAATAACGAAATTCCATCGGAGATTTTCGTGATTTTGAATAATATTGCATCCCTTTTGGTACAGTTGGGACTCTTACAAAGGATCGAAAGGGTCCGTTTCCTTTCATTGGGCAGCCCTTTTATACGTCGATAATCTTCAGGACCGGTCCCGCACAAAAGGACAGGCTTCGCTCGGATCGAGACCCGACGATGGACAATCGGTCTCCCGCGCATAAAGGTTTCAATCCGACGAGGAAAAAGAGATGAAAAAAAGAAAAGGAGACTATCCTTTGGATTCAGCAGTGCGATCGAGCGGGTATTACTTTTTTTCATGGATCTCGATCCTTGCGCACGTGAGGAACACCCCCCCCCCTCCTCCTTCACCTTCTCACGTGCTGTTTTTCGTATCTTACCGAACTTACTTTCGTTTTCGTTTTCTGGACACGGAAACGAACAATAAAAAAAATTATTGTGCATTCAAAAAAAAAGATTGCGCGAGTTATTTAAAAAATTTCTAACGTACAAGTACCGTTGTAGAATATTATCGTAATGTCTTACCTTGTTCAAGAGAGAGTGTTCAGGTGGGTGCAGGAAATTTCTAAAAAAAAAAAAAAACTAATAAACGAGGCAATGAAAATTATTAAAAAGTTCATAAGAATATTTGACACGTGTCTATGACAGGATCCCGGAGATAGCGATAACTCAAGAGTCCCTCAAGAATTAAATTAAAATAATTGAAAATACCACCCTTTCAGCGGGCAGCTACGATAAACGCTGAACCACGACGTTTACGTAAAATCATAAAAAAAAGCCATGCTGGGTATTTAAAAAAAATGCGTTAAAAAGGGAATCCCCGGAGAGATCCGACGCGTTTACGTAACACTTCAGAGAGCCGTAAAATACTCGTTAGAATCCGAGGAGGAGGCGTAGTCGATTTGAAAAGCAATTCCGGCCAATTACGTGGCCGGGCCCCACCTAATAACCAAAAATTCATATAACGAAGGGTGGGCGTAAAAAATATTTAATAAGCATAAAAAATATAATAGACCAGGACTACTCGTAAATTCACCCCTTTCCCGAGGGGCTCGATAGAACGAAGAGAGAGAGAGAGAGAGAGTAGCAGTCTCGGTAGAAAAGGTAAAGACAGAGAGAGCGAGAGAGAAAGATAGAGCCAAGAAATAAAGGGGACCTGGAACAAGAGATAAAATTCAAATTACCAAGATCTTTATCCAAAACCTGAGGCTCTCCGGCTACCTGCCGAAAACGATTACGAGAACGAAAAAACGACTACGGTAGGCAGAGAACTATTTTTGGCTCGGAGCGACAAGTACTTTTTCTCCCAAACATTCATTTTTTTTTCCATTCATTTATTACGGCCCTTTCCTACCACGAAGTCGTGTCTCATCGACCCTCGGTAAGTCACTACACGAGAACCCGCGGGCTATCCACGTTAAAAAAAAGTGCATTCTTACATAGGTACATTTTTTTATAGGGTTAACGGCCACCAAAAAGGTTACGTCATTATTAGACAAAACCAAAAAATCAGAACGAAATCACCGTTACCTATTACAAAATAAAATCGAAAAATTATACAATAAACAAATCCTATCGAGATTCACAAACATTAGGTAAAATCCAAAAAAAACGAAATCTCGATCCAAATAACAGAAAAAATAAGTCCAGCTCAAATCCGTTCTCAGCCATGCAATTAGAATTCAGTGATTACAAACGTGCGAGTATCTCGAGAATAAACACAAAAGAAAAAGACGAGAATTAAAGGTAAATAACAGGAGTGCAGGTACCGAGTAGAATGCTAAGAGAGTTAAGAAAAAAAAAAAATTAAAAAATAAAATCCACCAAGGCAAAATTGGTATACAGAGGTTATAGAGAAAGGAAGAATCAGTTAGGTTGCACCTGCCGATGACGTCAGGTAGTTCTTGTTTGGACCTGTGTTTCGCAGCCCCGGGGGTCACCACTACTGTTTTAGGTTAGGTTGCACCACTCATCCTCCTTCAATCCCGCGGCCCTTCCCTCCCACCCATCCTCACACTCCGGCCCCATGCCATGCCTACGTAAGACCTTCATGCAATTTTCCTATGCCTTTATTCCAGTCGGCCATCTTGGAATCGTCCTCCACCGTCACGACCGACTACCAACATATCAGCTCCCTGTACTACGTCTATTACTTGTATGCTAATCGCCACTAAAAACGAAAGTACCGTACGCAATGCCAAAGAACACGCGACTTCACAAATACCTGTATCCTGAGGTTGGTAGACCTGCCTTTTTTCCTCTTACCGCTCACGCGACTCTCGTACCGATAAAAATCGGTTAACGCGTGAGCTCGCGCCTGAATATTTTTCATTAAGGTTGCCCGAACTGACGCGTCAATCGTCATTGGACTTGGGACGGGCTGACGTAAACTCACACCGAAATACACGTCTCCCAAGTACAACGGTATTCGTAACGCTTTTGGACGCACTCGATACCAATCTCAGAACGAAAATATTTTTCATTATAGAATGGAGATTACTACACGTCCATGATGGCAGCTAGTTAAACACTATAAGAACTGGTTAATAGATCAACGTATCTATTTAAGTTCGCGACGCGACTACGCCAGTCATGTTGTTTCCTTAGCGTCCGTTAATCGTTTCGAAAGGTAACTGGACTTATGCGTAGGTTACGAGAATATTTATATGCATACGACTCGAGTATTATTTACAGGCTATTTTTGTTTTTCCTATAAATATATAAACCTGTGGTTAAATGATATATTCAGTTGGTATACCCGATACACGATCGGTACTTACGTGTAATGTATATTCAGTACATGAATTATTAATATATAACGTACTAGGGAAATCTGGTATAAACCAGTTTGCTGCGTGCGCAGGACGCCTCGAGAATCTTGATTTTCAATGCGAGCGACATGTCGAGGGATCCGTCGTCTACGAATTCGAATTCGTCCAACATGTTTAACGCATAGAATCGATTATCGAATACAGTACGTCATTGGGGTATATGAATATGAAACCATAAAGAAACTTGACTGCGATACCGATTCCGTATAACTCTATGGGAATAAGCAATTATCGATCTTCGTCGGCGCCTCGTACAACGCACACGGGGGCTTCTGAATAATAGACTCTTCGGGAACCGGTTGCCGAGGATCACGCGGAGCTACGAAAATATATGAAAATATCAGCTTACCACAATTTCCATGGAAATTACATGATAAATCTATGGGGTGTCTTGTTATCTACTTCGCGCGTATACCTCAACGATTTATTGGATTCAGGTATAATGGTACGCGGCTGTGTCAAATTGGGCCAATTAGATACAGTCCTAATTAGACGTCGGTCGGAGTTACGAAAAAAATTAATTGACTGGCAATCATCGATAATGACGTAATTTTTTAGATATTTTAAAAATGTTTTTTTATCGATACAAGTAATCGTACCATATTTTGAAAAATGAGCGACGAGGCAAAAATTGATACCTATGTGCTTCTGTAGAATTGTGATGCTCTTGATTACACGATTTGATTTTTCACAATTTCCAAAAATTATTTCTTCCCAAACGATCCCGAGACGAAGACACAATTTTCTCGAGATTTTCACCTGACAACCTGCGTTCAGTTGACTGACCAACCTGCCGTCTCCGGACAGGTTAGGTTAGAGTGAAAACAACGCAGTACCTGTACCTACCCTTGGTCGCGTACCTGAGTGGAATGATTCGTCAGGTTGGTCCAGGCTAGATCAGGTGAGGCTAGTACAGAAAAACAAACGATCTACCTGTAGCCAAAAGGTTTTGCCTATTCATTTATCCGAGGTTACGAGCAACCCTCCTCATTTTACCCCAACCTGATCCTCACTCAGGGGCAAACGCACGCAGCGACCCCATCAGCAAAGTTTCCCTGTTAGACCTGATCTTACTTCAGGTGCATCGCTCAAACAGCCTCAGAGGGTCAGGACGAATCGTGTTTGCGCATTAGTCTGAATATTTAAATAATTCGCTATTGACGAGCACGTTCTGCCATCTATTAGCAGGTTCAAGGAAATAAAAGTATCAATGTTTATTGATGTTCGAACTGCTTTGAAAATACTTGAAAAATTTCAATTTTACTCTCAATTGAAATTTTATATTTTTTTTACTTCATAACGGTTACGGGTCAACGTGTCCTGGATAATGTCTCGTCACATTCTAATGGGGGAGTTATGCCGAGAGCCATAAGAAATCTCTTCTGGAACAGGTTGTTTAAAAACTGCCCCCTGTAGAAAAAGGTACTCGGTGAAAGGAGCGAGGTAGACAAAAAAAGAAGAAAAAAAAGTAACATGGACTTTTTGCCGAAGATAAAATGGCGCTGTCGTGTGCTTGGCATGTGTTGAAAATCAGTTATGGTGTGTCGTGTAAATTTACAAAAAATTTGGTCCTAGATCCCCTAATGAGTACAGTCATCAAGGGGACGACGAAACTGACGCTTTATTTGAGAAGCTACGTGGAGTCCAAGTGGAGAGGACCTAATAAGGAATGCGAGGGATAAATAAACTTTGATCGATTTTCAGAGATTAGATTTATATTTTTTTATAGATTAAAAATATCTTTCGATATAGTTGATGCACGATGAAGATACGAAAAATCAGATAAGTCAAACTTGAAGCTCAAGATAAGACCCAGGCCTACCTTACTCTTCTGTGCTGAGGATACCATGAATTTTCGATGGGAAGCTAGCATTCCTGAACTACCGAAGGGCTGTAAAATTCCACGGAAGTTTTTTTTCCTATGGGGTTTCCTCCTATGGGGTAAAAGGTTACGGGTTTCCTTAAGACGAAGTTTTGGGGACACACGAGACGACGGGGTAGCAGCATCCCATAGAGTAGAAACTAGCATTACGCAAAGAAGGGTTGAGCTGTAGTTAAAAAAAGAATTCAGGAAACTCCGTAAGATGTGTTTAAGATTTTTTTTGAATTGCAAAATGTACGTGCTTTGTAGATGAAGTATTATCAAAATTAAAATGAAAAAATTAATTTTTTAATAGAGGATGATTATTAACCTTTTTTATATGTAGTAGGTAAAACAATACATCTCCTGATACCAGTCATATCTCTAAATACGATATGTGAAAAAGTACCAGGTGGTTTACCTGTTTAAAAAAAAAATAATCAACTCTTACTACTATCAGCGATAGTACTAAAACTGATACCCCTGTGAGCCAAAGTAAATTAATCCACGCGCACCCCTATAAAATCGAAGGCAACCCCACAAGGAGTCTTACCGTACCAACCCGAGTTCCTCAATCCAAATGAAACCCCACGAACGTGTCGTAACAGGTTCCAATCTCCGTTTGTTGGGGTCCCCCACGTCTCGAGTTGGGAAGACCAAAGTAAAAGCACCCTTAGATCCTCATGGTCGTAGATGGACTCTAATCCAAAGAGCGAAGGGGCAGCCCCGGAGTTCTTAGAGGGGTAAGAAGGGCTCCTAGAGAGACGACGATGAAAACTAAGAAAAAGATGAAAAAGCAATGGGGTGTCGGTCTCTGCGAGGGTGGTAGGGTCGTGATGGTTCCGATGGTTGGGGTGGGCTAGGGTGGCCATAGGCTGGATGGGTTAGGTTAGGGCGTAGAGCGGCAGATGGTCGGCGTGGACCCCGACGTGGGAAGCTCCGAATTCCCTGAGTTCCCACAGCCAAAGTGCACCTGCCTTCCCCACCACGTGGAGCCCTGAACTCCGGAGTGGCTATAAAAGTCCCAGGGTAGCTCGTTCAAGCATCATTCGCTCACTAGCGCCCCATCGACGAACATCTCTCTCCATTGCTCGCTCGGTACATAACCTACATAAACACGAGACTCGATACGAGAGAGAGAGAGAGAAATAGAGATATCTAGAATCAGGCGATAGAAAAGAGAAGGAAGCTTTCGAAGACGATTTGAGATCAGTGAAGTTCAGTTGTGACCTACAGTAACCAAGCAAGATGGCCGCCACCATTAGCCACGTGACCGAGTGGGAGAACGAGCTGAACGACAACCTGTACAACCTGAAGTTATCGGCGAAGAAGAACCCTGGCAGTCGCAGGGTGCGCAAGATCCTGAAGCCACTACTGAGGCTCCTGAGAAAGAGCACGATCAGCAAGCAGATGAAGAAGTCGCAGAAGGCAGTGCCCCAGGCTGAGATCTTCACCGAGGAGGTTGACAATCAGAACAACGCCAACGAGGCCCTGGAACGTAGACTCCTGGCAGACCTTCAGGACGCCGAAGAGGGTGCAGCCATCACTGTATGTCTGGATGGTCAGATGACCGTCGTTCCTGTGGTTCCTGGACAGTGCTACGTTCCGGTTCACTTTGCTCATACCCATGCCGGTGACTTTTACTGGACCACCCTCTCCTTGGACGACAGCGACCTCTGCTACAAGGAACGAGCCTTCTCACAGAATCAACTGCCCGAGATGCAGGTCGCTTGAGATGAACTGGACCAAGGGACTACGTCATACACCTCATCGGGACAAGGATCGAGAATCGCTGATCTGGATCCTGATTATCGGGTATGAACTCGAGAATACGATAGGACGGTGTCTGAGGTCCTGGAAGAATCAAGGACATCCTGATGGACATCGCGAGGAAGACAAATACAGTTGACAGTTCGGTATCATCACCTGTGAACGGGTTCCTATCTTTTGGGAAGAATTGGACTACCTACTGCCGAACTGATCGGCGCAAGATTTTTCTGCGCAGGTGGAGATCGATAGAGTTAAGAGATACTTTGGAAAAACTGTGATCTATAATTTAGGTTATTTTAATGATAAATGCCTAACGCGTCGACTGATAGTTGCTCAATTGTCCTCGGTTTCACGAGGAACGAGGAGTATTAATATTTTGAGGTTATGTGAACCGCCAGATTGTTGATAGGTTTTATTTTATTGGCGATAACTTAATCGCACATGTGATATTCGTACCTACCAGATACGTAGATTAGGTTCGTTATATTGTGATAATGGCTTTAACTTAATTGTGGCGAGGCTGCCATAAATGTCCCAATGTCTTCCAATTTTCATAAATAAATTTTATTATTAAACATATACTGTGTGTCTTGTTTATAAATCAAATTACCCTATCCTATCTGATAATCCTTTGGAACTTTGAATTTAAAGGGAGAGGTAAGGGTGAAATCTAAACAGTATAACAATGCATTGAGTACTGTTGGGTCTCATTCTCTATAAATGCAATAATGTAGTAAAGTAGTAAAAAATTTTTTACTTTATATATTTCCTGTACAGCCGGAAAAAATAGTAACATTCTTAAATAGTTTGGAATTCCAAAAAAAAACTCTAAATGGCATTACACCGGCAAGCCTTGAAAAATCGTTCTTATTTCATAACCGACCTACCTCGACAAAGGTATCGCGCCGCTAAAAGGGTCGTTTCAGACCGTGAGACCGGGACAAAAAAAACCTTGGGCTCCTTTCAAATCCCGAGTTTTGGGGATCGGGAAAGATCCCTTAAGAATTCAAGGCCGATAAGCGCTGTAAATGTTTAGTCCAGAAATTGCACGCAGCTACGTTCAATCGTAGACAACACTTTTCCCTTCTCGTTTACTGAAATTCTATACGTCGGGCCTGTGGAATTCGGAAAAATTTTCTACCATCATTTCAGAGAAAGAAACTCATTTCCTAAGGAATTCGAGTCAAGAAGACACAGAAGATGCTTAAAATAAAAAAAATAAATAAATAAAAAAATGAATTTTTCAAGATTTCTTTTAATCATCATTACAACGCTATACAAGATAGACGCACGACATTCTATTTGAAATAAAAATACATTACGTATCCTGCAAGTATATTTTGCAAGAGCAAAAAAATTAAATTTAGTTTTAGCATTAGTTGGAATAAAATATTCTGTATAAAAAATCTGTTTGAGAAAATGCCACGCCAAATCATTAAGAAAAAAAGGCAATATGGCCGGGTGGAGCTAACAAAAAGATAGTCGCATGCGAAAAATGCACGTAAGAATAGAGGAAAGTTGTGCACACGTGTTGTCCATATGCGACAAGCACATGTTGGCGTAAAGGGGGTGGCAACTAGACCGTGTGTGAATTCACATGATTTTCCATGGGGCTGTAGGGGTGAGCAGCCCCGCGGCTGGCAAAATAATAAAAGATTCGAGAGTAGCCGCACTGGCCGCATCCGTCCGCATCCGATAATAGAATAAAGTGGCCAGGGGTGAATATTTTAGGGGTTCTTTACAGGATAGGGTTAACACAATGTAACATTGTATTTATTTACCATGGATTCATTCTCCCCAGAGAACATACGACGAGCACGATGGTGTTAAAAAAAGGTCCATATTAAACAAAAAGATATTTGCAATAACTGTAACAACATATCTGTAAACAATTAATCGATCGAACGTTGAGATGAAAATCAATAATTTCTTTATTATTAGTATTATTTTTCAAATTCGTATTTGCAGCTGACAACAGCAAAAAAAACAAAATCGGTATCGCTAGGTGTACTACATAAAACGTGTAAATATAGAAATCAACCAATCACATTTATAACAAAGAAAGACGTATTTGTAAATGAAATTTTTACGACCAATAAAAGAAAAAACATTTTATCACGCAGTAGCATTTTTGTAAGTTATAACAATATTTAAAAAAATTGCTGTATCCTGCTGTAATAAACGTGCGCGAGCCGATAATAAACGCTAATGAACCTAATGTGAAGTAACATTTAAAAATTCAGAAGCCGCATAAAAAACTCTCGTAACTTTCGCTAATTGACATGCGAATTTGAAAATAAAAAATCGACGGAATTCCGCGATATAAGCGTCAACGTTCCACGGACAACAAACGACCCGAAAAAGCCAGTGAACCTTTCGTATAGCATACAATTAAAATAATACCCGAAAGAGTGTTACGTCGACCATAGTAAAAAAAATATTAAGTATCACCCGAAGAAAACTGATTTCTCAAAAAAATATTAACGATACTGCGCACGGAAAGAAAAAGTAAAAGCCCGCGCAAACGGGTAACCAAAACACTGAATAGTTCAGCGTTTCGCCGCCAGATGCTCACCCAGTGGCCCACTGCCCTAAAGGCATGCAACCCTGCAGACCAGCGAGCATTAGGCCAGCATTTTAAGCTTAGCTGCTCAAAGGGAACGTCAGTGCAGTATAGACGTGCAAAAAAATAATGATAGAGACTATTACATTATACTTATCACGATCGATTACTTACAATAAGCAAATCGGCTTTCGTTTTACCAACGTGTCGAATGGATTGCCCATTCATTATTTATTTTCACTTTACCGCAGGCACTCGTTTGCTACCAGTTTTACAGCTTTCGGTGAGCATAATGAATTATAAATATCGACAAGAACAGCAGTTCGTAAATCACAAATGATGATTTCGGCAATTACGATGATTACGGTTTCGCTCGGTGGATACACGTCTTGACTCCTGACAGAATTTATTGTAATCACCTGTACGGCCTTTTTTCCTTCGACATAAATAATCGTGTCGGTTGCAGCGCGATTTTCGAATTTCGCTACTGCTACCGGATGCAGACACACGACGTCACGAGATGACTGACACGAATGTATCGTACGTAAACACATTTTTTTTGACAGATGAATTTTGACGTTGAGTTAAAAAAAATGGTAAAGTGACAAGTCTATAGAATTAAATTTGTCATTTCCGCAGCATTCCCAAACATACTATAAGGTACAGTCCATAAAATCACGAATAGTTGCGTAAATGACTTGCGCATTTCATACCATAAGCAAATAGCTCATCCTCTCAGGGTATCGTGCAACAACGAAAAAAAAGGTCAGTACCAATATAATTTCTTCGCGTAGTATATGAGAAATTAAGTAATGTCAAATTGAACTATATATGAATTTATAACGTCTGCGTCTGTTTCCAGAATTAAAAAAACGAATAACAATAATAGTAAAAACCCAAGCAGGAAGGCACGTGGACACATTAAAAACCATTTCCAAGAGTCATTCCTCGTGATCAGCAATGCAAGCAGTTACCAAGCTCTCAATTCCTTTTCCCTCTCACAACCACTCCCAGTCTCTCAACCTCTCATAGAAAATCGCACGAGCGAGTTTGCGCTCGCTCGTGCCGAGTAGCGCCGCGACGTCCGTTCCCACGGCCCCGATATCTCATATAGGTTCCACGCGCCATTGCCCAAGTATGAGTACGTATGTACACCGCGGGCAAGTGCGTACACGCATCGCGTGCGTCGTTATACAGCAAGGAGCTATAATAAAGATAAAAAGTAAATAAAGGAAGAGAGAGAGAGAGAGAGAGAGAGAGAGAGAGAGAGAAGTAAAAGAAAAGTAAAGAAAAAAAATTCAACAGTCACACTCATGCCCGCGCTGACGTCCGCAGCTGACTGCCACCGCGAGGCGCTCTTAGGATTTAAGTAGCGAACGATCACGAGGAGTGGCGGAAAAGGGCGAGGACACGCGAAGCGCGCCGAAGCGGGACAACAAGCGTTATTCGCTCGTTGCCAAGGGAGACGGAAGCGGTTGAAGGACTGGTACGAACTAAGTCGAAGCCCGACGAGCACGAGCGATCGGGAACGAAGATACATGAAGTACGGGTCTGAGATCGGTCTACCCGAACATGGCCGAACTCGCCCGATCCTACTTCGTCGTCGCGCCTCATTGCCGACGCGCTCGCGTCGTACTCGTGCCTAACGCGCGCCTCTCTACAATGCACTTGTGTGCGATCACGCGCCTCTCAATGCTACGGACCCTTGTCCGACTCTGCACTGACTATCTACAATGCTTGATACAGGACAGCGGGTACAGTGTTAGAAGAATTATTTTACGAGCTGCGTTCTATCGTCGACACAACCACGTACGTGTAATAAGTCTACGATAAGATCGTATATGATGTATGCATGTACACGTGGTACATGGTAAAAGGCACGACTACGAGACACGGGGGTAACCTTTGAACCGTAAGAGGCAACATTAGCAAGATTACTCGTGGAATTTTCATATAATTTCAGTTAAACTCTTCCACTGGCATTCTCTTACGCGTAATAACAACAAAGGGTTTTCATATCGAAAGTTTAAATTGATCTTCCATCCTTTCTATACGTATATTTCGTAATACTTTATAAGGCTGCCATTAAAGTCTTTGGACGAGACTGTACTCTTTCTTGCTCGCTTCTAAGCCCTCGTCCCTTTAACTCGTTCGCTTTATTTTCATCGCGCCGACGAAACCGGAAATCGAACCACTTCGCTCGATCCCTACTGACGTTCCGTGCATTTTCTTTCTACCTTCCTTCTTTCGAAATGGACTTTCTTACTCCTATCTGTACGCGCTCGACATTGCTCGGACATGTCACTTGCTTTATTTATCCGTTGGGCTTGCAGCCTCGGCTAGAGAGAATTAATTCATGGTATTCCTGGTAGCTGTAAGAGTTTCACGTGATTGAGGATGCCGCAAGAATCCCTCAAAGGAGCGGCCATTAATGACTTCAGTGTCAGATAAGATCCGGATATAAGGAAATTCGTCGTATTAATGTTCTTATGACATTCTTTATTTTTCTTTTCCTTCTTATTTCTTAACTAGCTCTCCCTCCCACTTTCTCACAATTTCGTAAACTCAAACGAATTAATTCTTCTGTAAGAAACATTCTTTTACGTGTTCGTGCACGTGGGCAGATTACAGAGACACTAAATATATAGATATATTTATTTATATATATAATTATTTTAATGACGAATAAGGAGGTCGCTTTATACCCGTCACAATCATCATTTGGCAAAATGCTAGCTTCACGGTAAAAATTTATATTGGAAAGTTTCATCCAATTGAGATGTATGTATTGTTATTGCAGAAAAAATGTATAAGCTCTTATTTAATCGAGTCATTATATATTTACATGTATCGTTGGAATAATGATACCATTGATACTTGCAATGACCTTAACGTTCTATTTACTTATATGTCATTTATATATTTATTCGCTCGACTACAGGACACGCGATCATTCCTGAATATCATTATTTGCGAGAACACGCGGAATGACGCCCGTGCGTGACACGCACAAGTCATTTCCTTGGCGATGCTAAGAAATGATAAAGTCAGAGGCAACGCATGACTTCATTGGCGAACGTCGCCCAGTCATTCGACGACCATCGAAATTACGTGAATAAACCAGAAACATAATATATAGATATACAAGATCGATCAACCTCTAGCGAGAAATCATTAATAATATCGAGACGCAACACCTCGATTGCCGAGTCTATTGACATCACTTCCGTGATGTCAATACCAAAGCATGTAAAAATAGTCATCATCTTCATGGAAGTGACGTCAATAGGAAAGTATGAAAATAAAAAAAAACACTCTTATTAAATCGTAATGCAAAGAAGCCCATTGTAATTTGGCAATTAAATAAAATTATCCGTACGACCTGAAGATCACAGTGAATTTCAATGGCTAACGTGAAATAAATGATCATCGTTAACAACGATTGTTGGAGAAATTTCTGTGCGGGTGATTAAAGAAGGTTTCGAGACGAATTACTCGAAATTTCGTATGATTTTTTTTGTTCTTGTTTTTCTTTTCTTACGTATCCTCAATTCAGTTCGTTATTCCCGGATTTTCTTATTCCCGCAGACTCGATTGATATATACTGATACCTAATACCTATAGTCAGATTCAATGTGGCGTGACATACATACATGCATACGTAACGCGTCAACGTTAAATGTACATTTCGAAAAAAAAAAACTCAGGACGGTTTGCGAATTTGCGAATCGGCTGATAGCCGCGAGCACTGATGTCTACTTTTGATATCGGGCAGGCGACAACGTTCGGCGAGCTCCGCGAATCTGGGTCATTGCGAATTTCCATTGCACGGCTCATTGAATATGGGATGTTCGAGAGGAAATCGGCACGTTTTGATATTCGAGCGACGATCGATGCGCCAAAAAATATTTACATGCGCCCTCAATGAAATTCGCGACTATCGTTAACAGAGTTTGCGGCCGATTCGCATGTAGAATTTAGTATGCGTATCGTTAACTTGTGATTTTTTCTGGGGGCTACAAAATATCATCCCCCCACGACACCCGCAGATACAAATGTCGTCTGCTTTCTCGTGACTGATTATTCGCTAAGAGAAGAATATATCTATAACAACAACAACAAAATACATTTATCATACAAACGCATAATTACTATAAGGTTAGGTACGTCCTACGAATCTCCGCCGGGGTATCCATGTACCTACGATAAGTGCGTAATTCACGCGAAACTTCCGCGAGAGACACCTGCTACTCGTAGAGGCTACTGTGCGATATTAAGAGAGTGGAACGAGCCGTGTGCGCCCAAAGGAAAAGGCTGACGCACACCACTCGTAAATTCAGAATCAAAGATCCTGCTTGACAAAAATAAAAGTAAAAGGCTAATGGGTGATCCTTCAAATAAATTTCAAGAGTAACCATTAACGACGAGGTCGATTAATAAAAAAAAATAAAAAAAGGATAATCTGTCGCAATCGTAAAGTGTCGTAAGAGCTGCGCGCAATCTCAAGCAAAGTCCAAAGAATAAGTTCGCGAAAAGCGATCGAGCCAAAATAAATGTACGATAAACATTACGCCGTCGGTAACTGACAGTAATTGTCCGCGTGCAATTCCAGGGGGACCGGCAACAATTCGTCAAAACTTCAGCGGCACGACACCCCGGCGAAAGTATCGACCGTATCGGCGCATGCACGTGTGCCGTAAACGAAAGACAGTACATTTCCAATTACTAAGGACGAACACGTATTGTCGCGGAGCGACTACACGAGCGCCACAACGACGCGGCGGCGGTTGGACGAAACTTACTCCGGGTTTCTCGAAGCGGACCCGCGTGGGAACTTGAGACAGATGCGTCGCGCGTGAGAATCTCGGGCAGATGCGGACTTACGCACCTTCTCGAATACGTGTGCGTTGCACGCACTTCTCCCCCTCCCCCACCATCCTTATTCTCAATGCCATCCTTTTGCCTTCTCTTTGGCGTCTTCTTCTTTCTGATCTAAGCTGTGACTCCCCTACGTCCCTGCTTCTCTCTCTCTCTCTCTCGCTCTCGCTACTTCAGTCACTCCTGTCAGTCACCGTAGTAAAATCCCTTCTTCCTTCCTCGTGGCTCCCATAGTTCATGTCTGTCGATGTCTATGGCTCGCTTCTTCACGTGGCCGTGATTGTAATGCGCGTGTGACGAGGCGTGTGCACGGATCGTGCACGGAACGTGGCCGGTTTCTTTTCCTCCTTATTACCTTCTTTTCATTCGTTTTCTTTGAAAACGGTATCAACCTTACCTGACCTGTCTATATACGGCTATTGCCTCGACTGGTAAATTCAAACGTTTACACCAGTTAAGTTAGTACAATCGCCGCCAGATGGCCAATTAGTATGACGACCAATTAAATTGGAAATTGACTCTTCTTTTTTTTTTAAATTTAATAAATTATATATCAGCTGTCTACAATTTTTGTTTCACCTGATGCGGCTTCCGTGCGTGGATTCCGCGGCTCTTTGAAATATCGCGTTGCTCCCTTTATGTAATTCGACACGTCAAATCGGGTGACGCGACACGTGACGTTATTGTTACGTGAAAAGACTGCAGAGGGCTACGCAAGTGGCTTTGATTGGTATTGGTCCGAAGGTGTTGATCATTGTTTTTAATAAGACGGTGTTACGTTACGATACGTAAATACCTGTAATTACCAATCCGTGTCAATTGAAATTCTCGGATACATTCGTTTGGGACTGTTTGGATAAACGAACGGTATCATCTCGTTGAACCATGGGAAAACAGATATGGAAAAGACTTGAAGAAAATTTATATAAGTAGTATAACTGAATTGTAAAAAAAATTTCAAAAATCACTAAAGCATTTTTTTACTTATATGTATATACCAGTTGTCCCAAAACCGCCTTAACCATTAAGATCAGAAAGCGTGATAGCGCCATTGGGTCTGTTAATATCTCAAAAGATTAGCAATCTTCAAATTCGAATCGAGTTTCATTTTCTTTTCATCTCGATGATTAATAATTTCGTCAATTTTCAATTAAACCCTTGAAAATGTCTAAAGAGCACAAATCTCCCCACGAACCATTTCCCATATCACACATGATACATTCGCGACACGTATCGAACGAGTAGCTTGAAAGTTTCTGAAAAAAGTTGAAAACCCAAAAAAACCATAACGAGATACAGTTCCAACGTAAATCGCCAAGCGGAACACCAATCTCCATATAAGCTATAGAATCTAATCCCTTCGTTTCAACAGCCACTGGCCATACATATAAGCCAAAGTAAAAGGAAAAAAAAATCAACATACAGGATAAGCCTCCCCAAAAAGGGTGACCAATCTCGGAGTAGGACACAGTGTATAAAAAAAGTTAAGATTAAAAATACTAAAATTAATCGAGGCATCAATCCTCTTATTCATTTTCTCAATCTACGTCGTTCGATCCACTCGAGCATAGATAACGCTGTGAATGGACACCGGATCCATGCCGTTCACTGGTTCCCAAGTGGGGCCCATTTGGGCCCTAGTGGGAGCTAAAATAGGATCTACCAGTAAAAACTCATATCAAGTAAAAGGTAAGAGGGCCTCTGTCTAATGACCGTACATCCGTGAATTGCTCGTGTCCACGTTGCAGGTGGTCTGACAAAACGGGTCTATGGAGTCAGGTACTAAATATACATAGATATACGTAAACGTGCATGCGGTATAAAGGTACCAACAATGCAATGCCGTTAACGCAGCATCCCGATCCTCATCCTCACAGTAGGTACCTACCAAAGTGTAAACCCAATTCCGAGGTGGTATATCTCTTCCAGGTCTTCACTCCTCTCATATCCCAACCATTATACGCCCCCCCCCCCCCTGATGTCCGTCCCGGTGAGAGAACAGGGTTGCCAACGAGGAAGGCGTAGGTGGGAAATAACCGATTTTTTCAGGCAGCAGGTGTCACCCAGATTAACCGAGGATCCCGTCCAGTATGCTAAGTGCACGGTTACCACGGTAGAATCAGAAATGAGTACTCAAGGAGGCGTGGGATGGGCAGACAGATAGATCGGATCATTTTGTATACAGGGTGATTAAGAAAACGTGTTACAGCCATTAATGTATTTGGCCATTTGTCAAAATTCACTTTATTTTTCAACCGATATCAGAGATGACGAATCGGTCGGTAGTATCGACGTTCCACTCGACATGGTGGTGAAGATGAGAAAAAGCTAATTTCAGGTTGGTAACATTGGACTGCGATATTCTGTCTTGCTTTCGTTTTTTAATGGCATCGATATGCCTGAAGTAATTCGCGGATACCCAGTAGATACTGCACCCAAGCAAAGCATCAGAAAATTGGATTCGAGTAAAATAAGTGCTACCAATGTCCCGTCCAGTAAACGTCACTTGAGTTCCACGTGTTCCGCGCTGTCAGGCTGCGCGAAGGTTACGTTCACGCATTCCGATATGTCAGTTGGGCGAGAAGTGACGTCGGGGATTCCTCGTGATCTATGGGACTCCATGGGGTCGAATGAATCCTTATGGAGATATAGACGTCTAAAGGAGAGCATCGCTTATGGGACGTAATTATTATTCCAAAACTGAAGAAAAGTCGAAGGGATATAAAATCAAGTATCACGTGACTCGTCATGTTAAGAGTATGGCTGAAGTCTGTCAAATATGTATATATAGGTATACCTGATACGGGATAGACGTCCCATATCGACACAGTGTCAAGATTGTACAAAGTTTTTAATTAGCTCGTCATTCGGGTCTCTCGAAAATAGTATATCTGTTGCGTAACTGAATCGTTCGTTCTATTATTATTATTGGTGTCGCAAGATTATCGATAGACATCCGAGACCCGTGGATCCAGAGTCCGATTAAAACGTATTAACAATACGTATCCGTGCCAGCGAAAGATTCGTGAAAGATTTCAGGTGGTGGTTTATCAATAAAGATTAAAATATATCAATTAGCGTTACCTCGTGATTGAACGAAGAGCACGTCATCGATAAATCTCTTATGACGATCCGTTACCTTGTATTCGAATGATCCACGTCCGAGACGTGTAACAATGGGGATGAAAGATCGCATCAGGTCACGGAAACCCATAAGGAACCCCCTGAACTCGTGCAGCCCACGAGTCCTCTGCACATGCTCGATATTCCCATGGATTTCTTGCCTTATGGTGGCCGTAGGTCCGGTTCCCTCCTTCCTTTATCTCTCTCTCTCTCTCTCTCGAAACGCCATAAGATTTCCCCTCGGCACGAGTTCAGCGTGCGTAGAGGCACGCACATGTCCCGGATTCCCACACTCGGGCGACCACCACCTTATGGGAGATGCTTGGGAGCCCCGTGACACCCCATAAAAGCCCCTTTCGCTCCGCGCCAACCTAGAGGAGGAGGACCACGTGTGCTCGCGTGTGGCCAAGGAATGCCGGCTTCGTTCCGTCTTATTGTTACTCCATACATATGTAGACTTCAGCCTAACTCCAATTTTTACCCATAAGGGTCGGGGGGGCCACCCTTATAGTTATAAATGTCTATGAATAGCCTATAACAACAATAATACTGTAACGGTAATGGTCACCATTTAAACTCGATCGATCGATCACTAACGATCATTGATATAGATTTGACCATTTGGTCAATCAAGATCTGACTTTGTAAATAAGAAAAAACTTTTTACTCATAAAATCCTGTTATCTATTTGCAATAATGTGTCTTTGTACAGAAATCATTTTTTAGGAATTATAATTAATTTTTTACGAACTGTCAAAGTGACGTTTTCACGTTTATTCAATGATTCTTCGTCACGTGACATAGAGCTTTGGTATGATTTAAGATTTAATCGTTACTTAATGGAGATTCGCAAGAGACGAACTTCCGACTTACGTCGTCTGGCACGCGTCTGTCGCTTCGTGTATGTGTATGTATATATATGCATATACATGTATATAACGTAACAATCACCGGACGGTACCCAAACACGTGAACAAATGTGATCGGGTTCGTATGTTAACACACTACGCTATAAACACTAGTATGTTATATTCACATTATACAAACTAAAGTGCAAGTTTAAAGTGCCTAGTTAGGCATGCTTAGTCACATCTATTTTCCTAGTGCTTCTTTTGTACTCGTTATAATTAAATGTTGTCAGCTACGAGGTTTTGGATTTCGAACGTGAAACTTCGTGATACACAATAGGCAATCTTTCTATATTGAGCATATAATTAATTAAAAAAAATCATCCAATATACAAATTCTTTGAAACAATAAAATCGTTAGCTAAGAAGATATCGTTCGGCGACGTGACGAAAACTTAACGTGAAACAGGTAAAACGCCGAGCTGTGCCTTGTACGAACTATGCGTACTTCACAATCAATAATGATAGTGCGATAATGAATCGTCGATAGCCGTTCCGATAGACGCACGGGTCGATAAGTTTTTGAGTATTTAGATACGGAACGGATCACTGATCGATCATTTTACACTGTCCATATCAGATCCTACACAAGTGCGTATAGTGAGATTATGGAGTACTTCAATTTTTTCCATATGTTTCACGGCAGATTACGTTCATATCTATAAGAGATAACTTCAGCCTACAAGATGAACCCAAAACTGCTCTAATAATGATCTTTCGGATATAACGAGTATGGCTTGAACCTATGATCTATGAATGATCTGAAAATGATCCATAAATGATCCGTGCTCTGTTTCATTGATCTACGGAGAAGATCATACCCGGATTAGTTTCGCATTTAATTCGTATTTATTGCACGGGAAAGATCATTCTCATCTCAGTTCTGGATCCATCTCATAAACTGAAGATGTACTTCGGAATGAAAGTGAAGTACGGCACAGTCTCGCTAGACGCACCTGTGCGGGATCTTATATGGACCGTGTGAAACAGATGAATCAGCGGTCCGTATATAAAATTTTGACCCCGGTATATTCAAATTCAACGTACCTGCGTTATCGCGTACGCTACTGATAAGCATCGTCCACTCGTTGATAACAATATAATTAAAGTGAAATACATCGTACTCGTATTACGTATTACGTATTTCCAATTTCTCTACCACTCGTGACTTTTCTACGTACACGCGTATACCTATATATTGGCACAGATAAAACTTTAAAATGAATAACGCGACATGGGACAGAGACAGTCGCGTCCGACCTGTGGACTCGGCCGGACGGACAGATGAGCAGCCATCCGTGGGAAACCTCGGAGGCTCCTTGGGATTCGTGGTCGCGTACACAAACTTGCCCGACCATCTGCCCGAGTCTCTCACGACTATAGGACCAGCTGCCGATATCTTGGCACGTCCTTCTCCACCGTACGAGAAAGCCAACCCTTCGTGGACAGCATCAACCCCCAGCAATCAGCTTTTCTTATGCGTTTATGTATATGGGTGTATGTGTATATATGTACATATATATTATATATATGGTTCGTAAAAGCTACGACCCTCGTGCTGGCCTCGTGCACAGCACGAGTTTGCCGCTTGACACTTTTTTCTTTGGGCCCGACGCAAGACAGTGTAACATAACGGGCCCCTGGGCCTTGCTCCACATACTCGAGTCATGGATGTCTCAATGGATTCCAGATGAATGATAAGGCTCTGGATTAAATTAGTCGTACTAGCGATATCTGCTGGGAACGTTTTACTTATTGATAAGTATTCGAAGGATACTTAAAAATTTTTAAATACTTTATCGGACTGTGTGTTAATGAGCGTTAATTGAATTTAACGGCAATTATTGCAAATTACAGTGAATAAGATCCGGCACTGGTAGGACAGCTACGTGACTTGCTTGCGAAATTTTTTGCTGCAAATACATGGTATACTAGCTGTCACTGGAAGTGACCGTGTCATGAGGTTGCTCGGGATCCAAGTTCAGGTGGGTCAAAGGTAATGGCGTCCATATGCATAATAGAGCGGCAGGTAGGTACGTTAAGGCGATTTTGAATGGACGACAGGAAATTTCACTAGGTTTGGCTATTTTACTATTGAGAAGGGTGAAAAGAGCTTGAAGTTGGTATAGGTATTTATGTATATAAGTATGGGGAGACTTCCTCTTTTTTTTTTTTTGGAAATCAGGGTCAAGCAATGGCACTCAATACGGAAACGCGAGGACTCGTGCATTGCACGCTTCGTGAAAGGGGGACCTTCCTCTTTAATTCCATGGGGAATAGCATAGGGGTGAATTCTTATGGTGTTGCTTTCAATGGGTACCGAGTGTGGGAACGCGGCTCCCGCTGGCCTCGCTCGACACAGAACACCCATATGAGGTCCTGTTACGTTTATGGGGGCTCGTGCTAAGACCCTGCCACCGTAGGATTAATAAGAAAAATACAAGAGGAGTAACAGGACCTGCGTCGTGCCCTACCGGATAAATAAACCCAACCAGTCAGCAGGACCACAACTGGGACCTATACCACCCACTCGCTCACTCATCCACCCATAAAGGAAATGCCATCGGAATCCAAGAAGCCATGGAGAGTCCCAATTAACTAGTGACATTTCGTAACCGGTTGCGATCGGTAAACACGTACTCGTGAGATCGTATCGATATTAAATGATCGTTTCTTTGAAACCGTGAGAATCAAAAGTCGATATTTCTTTTGATTTACAAGAAAAAAAAGATCAGCCCAGCATTACCAAGCACGTGAATAAAAGCACAACGGATTTTTGCCTATGAACTTTGCCGTGCAAGTATATATAGATTCTTCCGGTCAATCTTTATTTCATGTGCGTCTCCCTTCGGACCGCGAACCTGATCACGTGCAATTCGCATCTCATAGGCGACAGAAGATCCCTTTAGCACGTAGAAAAGTTACTTAGAATAAGACGGTGAAAGGAAAAAAGAAATTTTTATTCAAATTTCCCGCCATTCAAATTTTTTTCTCCTTGTCAAATGTCACACCAAGACACCAATGAAACTATATCTATATAGTTTCCAAGTGTACATGGAGACACTCCACTCGCTTCCACGAATGGGATCCAAACGGCGTTCTAATTAGCTAATGAATAGCTGGCTTTGTGTCCTTGCGACCGAGTACGCCAATTCTCTTTAATGCTGTGACGGCGGCGTCGTCCTTCCGAAAAAGCTCCTAAAACAAATAACGTCCCTGTGAAAAGGTGCCTTGTTGTCCAGGCGACAACCCGCGACACGTCGCCACGGCCCAGTTTGTGAATGAAAGGACTTACTGTGACTACGGTGGTCTCATGCCTTTATGCTAGGGCCGACGTTCTCAATAACCACCACGAGGATCGTTGCACGTGCGCTGCCACCACGTGGCTCTCAACTTTCGAGACTTACCAATCGGCGACTTTTTCACTAGGAAACTATTTAAAGAGACAGTCGCTGCGAACGTAAAATAATATATTGGCCCGTATTGCCAATACGTGAGTCATGTGCGATCGCCTACGTGGAACTAGACTGAGCGAAACAAGCATAAGAAAATTCAAAGCGGCTACGTTCAGCCACGTTGGCCAAACGTTCGTTTAGAGTTGAATCTGACTAAGAAAATAGTATTAACGTAAGTAAGCGGTCGAAAGGGTATTTGAACGCCGCACTAAGTACCTTGTGAAAATTTAACCCAAAAATGACGATAAAACGTGATTTCTTGTCGAAGCGAGGTTTAATAAATAGGCGATTATACGGTTACGGCCGAGCTGCCACAGGAAACGCGTTCTCGTTAATATCGCAGGGAGAGCTTACTGGCAAGAAGAAACACACGAATTAAGCCTAATTAGTTTCGCAGAAATACCCAAACCTTTTAACGTCGACCGAGCCTGGATTTCGTGGAACGTTCGAATAATCCTAACCAGGCCTAATCTGGAGCCTGATGACTGGTCAAATTCCATGGCGGCAAATACGAAGGACGAAGATTCGCGAATGACTTCCCGGAACGAGCAGGCGAAACGGAATGAAAATCTTTGAGCAGCAGATTCAGCCGGTGTTACGTGTCAATTCTTTAAATTGCAAACGCGAAACGTCACTGCAAAAATTTCCCATTGTTTAGGGCCACGAGGTCAACCGAACCCGACTGCAGGAATTTTTCGTGATAAAAAAAAAGGTATTTAATTGTGCATACCTTCGATAAAGGATATAAGGGTCTACCAGGAAATGACGTAAGTGTAATTTAATTGTTTTCCACGAAAAGTCATTCTGCCAATGAAACGTGAATTTCTAAGCTCGTCCGATATGCCGAACGAAACTAATCCTTACAGTCTGGAGCGACCCAAACGATTTCTAATCCACGAAAATCCAAGAACCCACCTCCGTATAATTAACGATCGTAAAAATTTCGTCGGTCATTTACGAGGAACAGAGATTTCGTAAATTCGTCCGACTCCCCCGTAACTGGTCCGTTACGCTGAAATCAATGACCAGATGTAGGTTAAAGCTGTGCACGAGGAACCCGTCGATTTTCGTGAAAATTTTATCAGTATAATCTGGAGCGATGCTTACGATTTAAAAAATAACCTAAAGAATCATTTCTCGCGAATAAATACAAGCAAAAGATAAGAAAAATCTTATTAATAAAATTATACCTAACCTCAATGTAACAGAGCTGTTAACAGACGATACATGTGTCAAGTGCTGATTATTATCGTACGTGCATCCTATATATATAGACTGATAGGCATGACACGCGATAGGAAGCACAGTGGATAAATTAGTGATAAGTGTCCAGAGACCGGGACGAGGGCAAATAAATAAAAAGGACATAGGTATAAAAGGTGGCCAGTATAGAAGACCAGTAGAAGTCTTCGATGACGAAGTGGAATAAGAGTAAAATGAAGTGGTAGAATAAGAAAACACAACGATACACGTGAATGGCGTTGCCCGGGCTTCGCGTTCCGAAACACCAAGATCTAACTACCACCTGCCTCATTTTCCCACGAGGCCTCGACGAGGCTCCTCGGCCTCTCTCGAATACCGATGAGCCGAACGAGGAGAAACCGACCGGTTTGGTAACGAGAGCGACAGAGCCGGCCTGAGGTTTCTTCGACAGGGACTCCCCGCTTCATGCAATTTAACACGACCCACTACCTACTACATACAATATATGTGTGTGTATATATATATATAACAGATCACAGTACAAATTCAGATCTACAAAGATAGCGAGGATTTGAAGGAATAACAGGATACAAAAAAATTCTATAAAATTACCCACGTATAGTATAATCGATATGCGTTACAAAATTGCGCAGAAATAAAAAAAAGAGTGTTTCTCAATCAGGCATATGGAAATTCACAGGCAATATTCACGTTTAAAATAATACAGGCTACCGTACACAGGGTTGTGCGTATAGAGTGTACGGATGAAAGGAAGGCTAACAATGGGGAAATAGAGACAGGACGTAAAGTACGTATCACAATAGGGAATGATTCGGAAGATTTAACGATAACGAATGGCGAGAGTAATGGCGTCGACGTGCGTAAAAAGAGTGAAAACAAAATAGAGATCGGTAAGAGTAGATGTGGCACCTAGTCGGTCCACGTTACTTGTATGCCTAATGCGAGAGCGAGATGGATGGAGATTAAGGAGGTATGGCAAAATGGCAGTCAGGTATAAGCAGACGGTCGAGTAAATAGACGAAGGTAGAAACACGTGCTGGCACGAATTGTGTACGAAGCGGGTGAGTCAGCGAGTGTAACTTGCGTGAACACAGGAATGCACGTTCACGATCTTGTTTATCCGATTCCCATGGAGCCAAACGTCGAACCAGTTTATCCGGTCGTTTGAACGATTTTTATTTCGTCGAATCGAGGTAAGCCTACAGACTCGATGAGTAACGCTTTAATAAGACTACAAGATGGGCTCATTATCATACGTATAAATTGTAACGATTGCCATGTGGATTGGTTGAAGTTTTTGTATTTCCAGTTTTCGCTGGTATATATATGGACATTTTTTTTTAAATTTATTTCTTAATTCCCCCCGTGCGCGTGTACTCCATTTTCTTTTTCTCTCGTATCCCTGTCTTCTCTCGATCTTTAAACTCATATTTGACACTTCCTATCAATTTATTCATATGTGTCCATGCGGGTCCAGGTGCAGCGGTAACACGAGAATTCTTCAAGTCTTATGAACTTTCGACTGATTTTTATATCCACGCCCACGTTCCACTTCCACGTATAGTTCGTTACGTGTGGATGGGTAATGGACACAGTCGTCTGCTGGCTGGGATTATCCAAATGGTCTCTAAATCCTTTTTTCATTTAAATACACCATATAACGAGGAATCCCGCTCGCTCGCAATTACGGTGTAGTACAATTTGTTAGCCGTATAATAATAATAGTAAAGGGCCCGAGTAAAGGCGATCTGACTTGAATGGAGCTGCTAATCGTAGGATCGACGTAAGGTACGAGCCAGCGCGACGGGTGGTTAGAGCGATGAAAAAATATGGCCGAGAAACTAGTACGATAAACGAAAGAACCAATTTCCAGTAATTTACGGAAACTGGTATCGTTAGTTCGAGTATCCAGTGTTATGCATAAAGTGATTGAAAAATGATTGGGTTCGACAGTGGCTCTGTTGCGGTGTATTGAAAAGATCCATGGTATAGCTACGAATATCCATTGCTCAGAGAAGGATAAGGGAGTAGTCGAAATATTTTGTAGGGGCACGTACAAAATTCCAAGGATGATACGGATTTCGATACCAACCGTAAAGACACGTGTCCGCCTGTATTATGACGATTGCTCGTTCGTTCCCTATTTTTTCGCTCCCCGTCATTTCTTAGCCTGCATTTTTATGCGCTTTGTCACGAACCGCTTCGAGGACTCGTTTGGTATCCAAGGTCGTAGAAGATCGCATTTCGACTGAAATCCCAAGAAGGAATTCGCGCGAGAAGTTTTCGTTATATGCGCGAAGACCATAAGGACCGTTCCTCGACTTTATGGCATATAATGACCGTCGGAGCGTTATAAGGCCCATTTACGATTATTAGGGGACTATTTTTATTTTTCTCGTCGCAGCGAACAGGCTACAAGGTACTTTAATTGTAAGTGATGGATGCTCGTATATACATGTAGATAGTCACGATTGTTGAATGGGTTAATTCGTGGTAGGTATTGGGGCCCAATGTTTCAGGGCCCGTGCTCGACACAATGGGCCGGGTGGGGCCCATCCTTTTCCAGTTTTCGAGGCCAACCGCAGCCGGCCGACCGGGGCCTTACGGCGCGTGGGAAAACCGAGCACGTGCGCAATCCCGAGACCTTTAGGACCCACCCGCCTTCGTTGGCGGAGCGATTATCGGGGCCTTAGGACGATAGGACCCACCCGGCCTGCATGCTGCCACTTCTTATATACGGTGCCCACCAACTTCTTCTTCTTATTGCCTTCGGCACGGGAGGAAACGCTGCTGAAAATTGGGCCTGGTCCAGGGCCCCGTGTACATTAACTAGATTGTTTTATCGAATATTGGGTCCGATGATACAATCGCCTAGTCATGATCGCCCTTCAACATCAATAAGTCCCGACTGGTCATTCCCGGTAACGTTATTAACCTTAAATCGATCCCGATTAAGGCCCAATTCCTATTTTCACAATAGGAAAAATTTCAAACCGCCTTAAATTACTTTTGTTTCTCAGTATTGTTACCGCTGTTGCTTTGTCTCTCGTTACGGACCCAAATGGAATTCGAGGTATTATCATATATTTCTAACTCGAAGAAAAACATTCCTCGAAATTTCAAAGCCACACAGAGACTTCATTGGAAACGATATGACAATGACGTATCGTTCTATAATTATAAAACTCGTGGTAGCCAAAGGCGAGATAATTATAGTATACAAATAACTCCTAACGACTAATTCCGAATTACCTGATCTATTACCATAAAAATACAAAAGCTACGGCGGAACGTGCGTATGAACACACAAAAAAACGCACAACCAAAAAAAAAAGTGTCGAATCGTCTCGGGTCACGCGCCAATCTGCCGATTAAGCTCTTTATCAATTAATACAATTAACCCCGAGATTCTCGAAGTCTCGAGTGATACCACAATGGCGACGCACTCATCGAAACCGATTGGCGGCACGTGCGCGTCAGTCCCGTTAACCTCGACGTTAAAGCCGTATTCCATGAGAACACCACGACATACGCAAAGAGAATCTTACATCGCCACTGATTCAAACGACCAATCCTCGATTGTCTTATCGCGCGATAACGACTGCCAAAAATTCCCACGACCATGCGAAAGTCCGCTGAAAGAAAATGATATCGCGCCATAAGAACTAGGCACGATAACTCTCGATTAGCCTCAAGGCGAAATACCAAGAAAGAGAAATCGTCGTGTACTGACAGACCCGCGAAGTGATCCGAGCACGTGCTACGAACGCGTGCGCGTAGGCGCCGTTGAATTAAAAAAAAAAAATAAAAAAAAGCAGACAAGGAAGCGTGAGGGTTTTTAAAGGTTATGGAAGTTAGGTCGGGGCGCCATTTAAACAGGGGCCATGACCGGGTGCCGACTGGCATGTGCTCAGCAGTTAAAACAGGCGCCAGGTGAACTCAGCTCCGTGAGAATGCAACTTCCCTGAACTGTATTCCATCCCGCATAGTGTTTGCACCCCATAAGGAACCCCATGGAATTAAATGACACCCTACGATGACGTATTCCGATACCCCTCCCCTCCCCACCGCCCCATCGAATTATCAATTCTAACCTATTTGACGCGAGGTTAAGAATCGTCAATGTACTCTCATGGGACAATGAAATTTTTTATGGTGGCTGATCACTAATTACCCTACCCCTATGGTGATACTCGGTGCTGGCAATCGTTAAATTAATCATCGACGATCCTGTCGGATTGGTTGATTCTCTCACGCTCTTACAGACGGCTTCCTTTCAATTAGGACCCAAAGAGACCCGCGGGCCGTATCATTCGAACGGATGCTGGCGCGTCTGCGATCACCTTTAATGAGGACAGGCCTTCTAGTCTTGTGAGTGTCGAATCGAGCGCGACTCATTGGCGCGAACGAACATTTTACATTTCACGAGGCCGAACTGCGTTACGCGTATCACTGAATCTTGATAACGCGTAGCGACGCCTTCGCGATCGCTCGTACATGCGTCAAGATTAATGCGCGTTTCGAATAATTTAATAATAGACAGACGTATTCGCAGACACTGTACGATTTACACGGCCATATAAGTAATAGGCTAATTATGCGTGTATCGTTAAATTTTATTGCGAATCCATACAACGTATACACTATCCGTCCGTGTAAGATAGGTGAAAGGTCAATTTCGTATTTAAAAACTGTACAGATAATTTTTCAATCCCTTTTTTTTTCTTTTTTTTTTACCTCATATCGCCGTTTATATATCCTTGTGCTGTCTGCGAATTCCGTTTGGCAAATTAAAAAACGGAAAAAAATAAATGGTCGAAAAAAATTGGAATTTCGTAAAAGCATATCGTTCTCACGAAACACGTGCTAGGTTTAATAACGGCGATGGGGGGGGGGGGGGGTGTCGCCAAGGTGCGGGACGAGGCCTAACTAATCGCACACGGGACGCGTGCGAACGTTCCTCTATTTCCCAAAGGGGCTTTTGATGGTTGATATCAAATTCTGTCGGGGGTAACGCGGAGCCGCATTAGGGGATGACTGGGGGTAGGGGGGGCCGGAACTCGATTCCGTGGCACGAGCCATTGGGACATATGTTCAGGGACAGCTGATGTACTAATAAGACCGGCTCTCAGAAGCACGTGCGTCTATCGCGGGATCGTGTTTGTAGCAGAATGAACCTGAGAACGTGGTGAGGAGGAGGAGGGGGAGGACATAGGATTGAAACAAATGTATTTTCGTAAGTCCTCATTTGCAAAATTTAGCTCAAGTCATTGGCTGTGAGAAAAAATAATTTTTTAATTGAAAAATAAGTTTTCAAAATTTATTGGATCATTGGATCGTACAAATTTTAATAAAAATTATCTAAAGAGTGCATTCCAGTATTGCTTACGAATTTCGCATTGCATTTGCAACGTTACGCGTCATGGGATAAATTTGTAAATATTTTTCGTAATTAACTGTATCGCGATACGAAAATCTTATTTTTGCCAATTTCGTGACTCACTTCCGACGTTTCCACTTCCGCCGTCCTTCCGCCCATCGAAATAGCCAACCGAAGTCCCGATAATCTGCGACACGTGCAACCGCACCCCAGAGCCACGTGTCCATGTGACACGTAAGTGCATATATGCCATAGGTGCATAAACCCCCGGAGTATAAGGGTGCGGCGTCGTGTACACGTGGCGGTCCAGTCTTCATTAAGGGTAAAATAGGTATCCGTAAGGGGGAGTATATTCAATCCCTTACGTAACCGAGGATCAGTTTGGATAAACGCGGCTTGCAAAATGCACGCGCGATGCACTCGCTTATGCACTTTACGTATAGACAGAGAGTATACTCTCGTCTATGACTGTACATGGCTGTAGCCGTATACAGTGACGACACGTGCACTCGTCTGACTTCTTCTCAATTGAACGGAGAATCGATCCTATGCGGGTAAATCGGCAGTTGGAATACGCTTAAATTTTGCTTAATTTTTCAAGTGCGAAATTAATCATTTCACTTGCACCGATAAGCGAGCATTATCAGAATGCAAATTAATACGTGAGCTCGTAATAATTAATTGCACTTTGCATTATCGACGTTACCGTACGAAATTCACAGAGGAATGTAGTTTTATTAATAACACAGTGAATTTCGCTCTAATTAGACATCCTGCGGTAAGGTCCGTTATCATTCGTAGTGTCATTTCGTATATGATAAGTTAGCCCTCGATTCAAAAGCGCTTACAAATCATTTCAAAAATAATTTTTAAATTGAAAAAAAATATTTTCGATCCCCCTCCTTCCTGCATGCGCTATAGCCCTATGCAAGTAAAACGCAATACAAGTTTGGTCTATACGTATAGCCATCCCAGTGCATAAAACAGTGAAGTTCGTGCAGACTTCCTAACGGAGTAACGCAATAGCGCCATTAATGGCACGTGCGAGTAAACTGACTTACCGCGAACACGTGTCCATTCATTACGCTAGACGCAGTGCAGAGAAGCACGTGGCTATTCATTACAGTGCACGAACTGTATCGTTTTAATGAACAACGACAATTGTTCGCGAACAATAATACGAGGGACGTACATATTTTTTCGTATCCGACAAAATGCACAGTCAACTGCACATTATGCACCGTGACGTCAAGGACATACGAAGACGAATAAAAAGATGAATGACGTGGAAGATTGATAAAATTTGTAAAGATGACGTAAAAAAAAAGAAGAATCTAAAAAATATAAATAATATACAAAATAAACGTTAATGCGCATACACAAGTGCACGGTAAATTTGTATTCACGAGGTGGATACACGCGCTAAAATAATTGCACGAAGAAACCGGTAGCCCGGGATTCTCGGATTCCAAGTACGCAGTATAATCGGGTTAATTCGTATTCAGAAAGGAGTAAAAAAGGAATCCGAAGTCGGGGTGAACGCGGCGTGTAAAACCGAAGCGTGGAATTGAACCGCGGCGATGCCGATGCTTAGGGCTGTTTATAAGACGAAGGAAGAAAAAAAAAGAAGAAGAGTCCGGAGCGAAGCCGCAGAAGCGAAGAGTACTGCGAGGCGACGTGCAATAAGGCTGGGGTAATTATTCGGTGCGAACGAGGCTTAAGTGCCGACCAGCTGGGTGGAAAATAAGCGAAACGCGCGAGCAATGTCGGGAGAAATGTCGACGGCCAATAAGTAATAAGAGGAAAAGGAAGGTTAGCTGTTATAAGAGGAACGTGGAATTTAACCGGTCGGCGCTTGACTATTCGCCATGTTTCTTGGCACGAAGAAGCAAAGCCTGCGTTACGCGATTTAGCACAGTGAAAAATTTAATAAACGATACAATCGATAATATCGTATCTAAAGTGATGCAACGAAAATACAATCAGAGCTCGGTACGATAAGGAATATCAAAGTTAATCGTGAAGCAGTTGATTATAGCTTTTTTTTCTGGCGCGATTAAAAGGTCGAGTGGACCCGCACAAGAGCATAGACGATAAATCGTAGAAAAAAAGACTTGGCCAATCTCAGATTAGGGAATTAAGTGAATGCCTAATTATTAGAGTGCTGTTATCACGGCTAATCGCAGATACAAATGTACCAGGTCATTCGCGTTTGACATTATAATAGAGTCTGTTGCGTATGATGCGTGTGGTGGAATATAAAATAATTTGAAAATAGTAATTAAACTTATAACGTATTGAAATTATATATTTTTCAAATATATATCCAGCCCGAAGGCATCACGAGATTCCATGATTAGAGCGAGGATATAGATATACACGTAGAGCGTTCAATCCGGATCGGAAGCGTTGCGATAAATATCTTGGTTACGATCGACCCTGCGATCCTCAGTAATTACCTGAGTCGACTTGCGCCTAGCACGCTCCTGCCAGTAAAATAAGATAGAAGATCGCCATTACACAGCGATCATCCAACATGGCCGAGTCAGAGGGAGACCGTGCGAATGGTTGATCTGAGAGAGCGAGAGAGAGAGAGAGATCTGACCCAAGTAACTGGAAAAACAAGGAAGCACGGACACTAGAGTAAAATTCAGCCGGTAGTGCGAAAGACAAGGACAGAATGAAAAAAGACTAAGGAGCGACGCCAGGGAGCTCTGTTGCTCGAGTGAGAGACGAGATAGAGAGTTCGGTAAGTGCGCAAGAGATACTAGACCAGGAGATCAAAGCATAGGTAGGTAGGCCAATCGCTAAGGTGGAGAAATGGCTAGAGAAAAAAAAAGCCTAGAAATAAGTGCCGAGCCTAAGGAGTCCACGATGAAGAGTAGGAAGAGTAGCAGTGATAGTAACATCGGTAGTGGTGGTAGTAGTGCTGAAGAGGAGGAAGCGGGAGAGGTGGTAGGTATGGGTTATGAGGTGGACGAGGAGGTAATAGAAGAAGAAGTAGAGAATTCAGATAAGGAGGGACGAATTCTAGTCTCGAAAGAAGTCGACTAGTTCCAGGAGAAGCTGAAGAAGGACAGGCCTATCGGTTTCTATTGCCGAGGACGGCGACGACGGCTCAGTGTGGGCGCGTGTCTGGCAGCTGCCGCTTACAGGTGGTGTGCTTGCTTGGGAACCAAGCTCCACGGAGCGTTCCCACGGAAGGCCCATCCCCACTGCGTGCCCTCTGTCGGCAGGAACGGCCGGTATATAAGGACAGGCGGGAGTAGACCCACCAGCATTGCCGCTTTGATTTTCGTAGCGAGTTGGTCGCACTCTGCTTGCTTGCACGAGAATTGGCATTCGTTGAAGGGTAGATTTTTTTTAAACCTGAAAGGGTGCCAAGAGACAGACAGTTCGAGGAGAAAATTTATCGAGTTTTACGATAACACGGGGTTATAAACTTCACAGCTGAGATTTGTGTAGTTTTTTTCTTCTTACGATTCGTGCGAACATTTTGTGTGTGATCAAGTGATTGGGATTTACGAGATGCAGATGCACGAGCAAATCATGGTAGATGGGCAGGAGCAACCTATCTCAAGGACCTATCAGTATAGAAAGGTAGGCATCTTTTTCATATTGCTAATACGAATTATAAATCTTGGCTTTTTTTTTCATCGAGTATATAAGTGGGAAGTTAAACTTTTTCACGCGGTTTATTCCAATGGTAATTTCTTTTGAAAGCTACTGTCAATTACTGACGGATCCGTTGGTCTGACATTTATTTTTAGTCTTTAGTGTACCTGTCAAGCGTTCACAAAACTTTTGAATTTCATTCTTGCGTTTGAGAATAACTGAACTTACTGTGAAACTCTTTAGAAGGACGTTACCCTGAATTCAATGGTGGTCGCATTGTTGTTTGGGAGTGAAGATGAAAAGAAAAGTTAATTCTGAAGTTGTCTAAATGATAGCAACAATTTCAGTACGTATAACCATAGTCTATTTTGTGTGCTCCAGGTGATGAAGCCAATGCTTGAGAGAAAGAGGCGAGCAAGGATCAACCGGTGTCTGGACGAGTTAAAGGACCTGATGGTAACGGCGCTCGCTGGTGACGGCGAGAACGTCGCGAAACTCGAGAAGGCAGACATCCTCGAGTTGACCGTCCGCCATCTTCACAAGCTCCAGCGACAGCAACGACTCTCGGCTAATCCAGTTATTGACTCGGACCGATTCCGTGCTGGCTATACCCATTGCGCGAACGAAGTTAGCCGATGCCTCGCGGCGACGCCTGGCGTCGACGTCGCCCTGGGTACCAAGCTGATGACCCACCTTGGTCACAAGCTGAACTCCATGGACAAAACGGGACCACTGACCATTCATGTGGCAGCACCGCAGACCTCGCCGAACTCAACGACCTCTGACCTCAGCGACGAGTACTCCATGCCTCTGACGCCGGCGTCCAGTCAGCCATCTCCGGTCAGAACTGATCTGGAAGGATCGTCCCAAGAACACCAGGGACTCCTGCAAGTGGCCAAGCCTGACGAAGCTGTATGGCGACCTTGGTAAATCCTTGACGTCGTTAAGGTCAGATTACTGTGACCTTGAAATGTGCAAGAGGTTCCTATGGTACAGGAACGCCAATTGCCAATTGGTATTTCCAAGGGATCCGATCAGATTGGAATCCTCCGATCCCCACGAGCACCAATCATCGTGGGATCCGTTAAAGAGCATTGGGGTACGAAATGATTTCCAAGATGGACGCGGATGATTATGATCGAGGATGATCAGAGGGCAGGAAGAAGCCAGTTGAACAAGATGAAGATATTTACACTGTGATCCGGGCGAGTTCCAAATATCTAGACTGAATAGACTCATCGGCTGGATGATGCGTGGATGTCGGAATTGTAGAGGGGATAGCGCGTGAAATGCAGTAGCAGAGTTTGAAAAAAAAAGAGAGAGAGAGAAACTCCAACTGTCGGGAGTAACAAGTGAAAATCAAAAAAGAAAAAAAGGCTCGCATTCGCAAAAGTGATTCGAATCGACTGACAGGACAGTCGGAAGTTGTTTTTTTTTTGGCGGGGTCTGATCTCAAATTCGAAATTCCAGAAGACTGTGCGAAAACCTTTTAGAAAAGAAAAATTTAAATATCGAGATAGAGGATCTCTTCTTATCAGTCATGATAAAATGCAATAACGTTAAAAGATTCGACTTGCTCAATACAGCGACTGGCTCCGTCTGCGTTATTGACGTTACGAATGTTTGCTTTATTCCTATTACTATCACTATTACTGCTACTACTACTACTACTATTACTATAACTACTACTAAATACTACTGATATATTATTATTACTAGTACCATACGAACTGGGTTTTTATTTTCTTCGTAAATCCGGAAACGAAGAATTCGCAGACTGTCTTTGGTCCATTGTAGTAAGAAAAATCATGATCGATCGAAAAGTGATTTATGGAGTTTCCGGAGTTGCGAAAGAATTTGAGATAATTCCATAACTGGCCAAGTTGATGGATTCTTGGCGAAGCTTTAATTTACTTGACAGTTAGATGTTTTCTATTGTTTATTTCATACTTTTATCGATTTTTTTTATATTTCGGTTTCTCGAACAAAGAACTCAAGTTCAATTAAAATAATTGTCATTGCAACTTGAGTTCTCTGATTGGAAACGTTGTTATACCTCTTCCCGGCCAACGTGCGTTTCTTTAATTATTTTCGAGAAACTTTTGATAACGGTACAACTTGACCTTCCGACAACTGTCAATTAAGTAAATAATAATTTCGTAAAAAAATTGTTTGACAAAAAACTTAAAAAAATTGTATCTCAAAATGTAAAATAATTATTAACGGCCGCGCGGAGGTTCTTGTGATAGAGAAACGTGTACCTGTGATATTTACTGTAGTAACTCTAGAAAATGATACTAGATTTTTAATAAACTTGAATTGACCAATTTATTTATATTTCTATCACTCCACCCATGTAATCCAATCTCCATTAACAAATCGATACCTTCAGAGTTTGGAAATATTGGAAAGAATACAACTGAAAAAAAAAGAAAAAAATTCACCTTACAACAATCCACACGAAAAATTATACGCACCCAAAAAAAATATTGGTACTCACTTCAAAATGCATCACTCGTGTATTCGGAATAATTGGAAACTAAGAAATCAGATTTACTCAAAACCTAAAAACAAAAAAAAAAGACACTGCACTGTATACAAACAGTAAAAGTCCTCATTTCCCTGCCACATAGCCAATTAGATTGCGTCGATAAACCGACCTGCCTAATTTCATTGAATCGTGGCGACATATTCTTTAAAAATAAAAAAGAAAAACAGACGCCATTTCTTGCCGAAGAATTTATGATTATAAGAAGGCAAAATATAAAGAAATGAAATTTATACAGATTCGAAAATCGCGCCGGTCTGTTAACTGACAATGAGAAAACGGAATGTCTCTCGAGCCGAGATACGCGGCTAACAAATGTTTCTGGCGCCGATTCAACCAGGCAAGAATCTTTTAATAGAACTGCGATAAATTTTCCAGAAATTTACGAAATCCTTCCTGAGACTGATTACGGGCTTTGAGAAAATCGACGTGCAATTTCTATTCGACCTAATTTTCAGTGTTTGACGCTCCCCCTCAAGACTCTAAAGTTTCTATACGGATTGATTGGCGGCGTCGACGGATTAATGCACTCTCACGGAATGCACCGACGGCAATTATACGAGACTTCACTTGGCACCGTACCACTTCTGGTATTCGGTTACAAATTAAAAATAACGAGGGTGAAAATGACCGAAATTTATTTAATGATGTCATTCAGAAGATACAAAAAAAGTTCCAATACATATGCAGCGAATGAATTTATAGAAAAATTTATTAATAATCACATCTCAATAAATCCTGCGATCAAATTATATTTAGAAATATTCATCTGTCAAATGATTGATTATGGTCATCGATCAGCCGATTGATTCACAATAGTTGGAAAAAACGTTGCATTCGAGTCGACAGCCTTACATTCGATACGCTACAGATTAGCATAGATTTTGATATATGATACTGTATTAGAAATGGTGCAGTTATTAAAAATCATTATAATTATAACTAAATTTTGTTAAGAGACTTCACACATAAACAGATTATATATATTCGTAGCGGTGACCTTTTAAAGATAATCGTATTCAAATGCTATAACATCGAACAGTACTAATAGGACAAGCATTTGCTTAGACGTTAGAAACAAAAACAAGATATTTTTCAAAATTCGACTTAACAGTGCTCAACAATCTGCGTAACGAGTTCCTCGTACGTTGTGCAAGAAAGGAAAACAGGGTTAATGAGAATTTCGAATTTGTCTCTGCCGGCACTAGAAATACGATTGTTTCTCTGCTCGAACTAGCGCACGTGCATCGTGGTGTCGTGTAGCGTGTAAAACGCGGCAAAGTATTTCACATTCTAAGGAGCTATTAGATGGCTTACCATGCATCAAGGCAATTTCATGACTTGAGGAATACACTGTGCACTATTAGATGACACAAGCTCAACTGGGAACGTCTTTAAAACACAGTTATACTCACTTTTGCGAGAATAGCTAGCCGTAGCACACCACCCAGCTGTAGCACGTGCTGTCACTACAGGTGACCGATCACGCTCCGCGGTCATCTTGCGGCGTTTTCATGAAACATTTCTACATGTTGTTCCAATGGTAAAATAGATTTATTACAACCACGGGTCTGCTTTACCGACTGGGCTATTCATGGCGTCTCTCGACTGTTGCGTTGGAAATACTGAAATTCAATAATGGGAATGTTGCTATGACGATTATAAAACACTGTGATGATACTCATGTGACGATTTAAACAGCTTAGCTGTCATTACGGCAGCTAGTATACCACGGAATTTGACATCTCGTTGAGCATAAGGCTTGCGAGTGATATTTAACTAATAAATTTTGATAATTTGAACATGGGACGGAATCAGCAAGTGTATTCTAGGATGCATTCTACTTATTATCTCAAGCCTGGACAAACATTAGAAAATACAAAGGTGCCAAGTATTATTACTTAATTGGAGATAAATATAATTCATACTTTACGTAATATATAAAATATATAGATATCCGAGCGGCCACTTGTATTGGTGACTTCAAGAAGCGCTTACAATCGCATGGTGGATTATACAAATGAAAACGAAAGAAAGGCTATGATGGCCGACAAGGCGGCAATTAAAATGGCAAAACTTAGACAGGCTACTTACGAAATGTCCAAAACTTGGGACAATACAGTCGAGGTACTACGTCAATAATAATAAAAAATGTTATCAGAAAGGATTAATCTAAATAATTGATTATACTGTACAATTTCGGACATGCACTATAGAATATAAAGAAAAGACGCACCGAAGAACTTCTCGCAAAGAGAAAGGAGGAGCAAGCCGCAAGGGCGGATTTTATCAAAGAGATGGCAGCGAAAAACGCAGCAGATCGAATGGAAGTCGTGAAGGAGGCGAGAAAATTGCTCCTTTACAAAAAACCACAATGCAGACTTATTCTCGGTGCTCTTAGGACTTCTGAGGTATCTAATTTGAGTATTAAACGGTAACAATATTAACAAAAAACGGCGAACGGCTTAACGTGGAATTGTATAAATATTTTTTGAACAATTAATGCACAGTGTTTCAGAGAGAGGGACGCGCAAGTGGCTTTTCAAAAAACACTCGAAAGCGTTGATAAAGAAAGAGACATGGAATATGCTAGCCTTATTCAAAAAGATGTTATTAATTACCAAGAAGAGGAACGACGAAAAGCTGAGGAACAGGCCAAAAAGAATAAGGAGCACGGAATTCAATTAAAGAAACAGTACGATTTTAATTGTAGTTATAAAAAATATGCATATTACATTTTACTAATTATTATTTAGAATAGACCAGATGGAAAGAGACTTGAAGAGAATGCAAATGAAGGAGCTGGAATATGGGAAGCAGAACTTGGAAAATATAGCCAGAGAATTAGAACACATTAAAAAGTGTGAAACGGAACAGGTATGTTACACGATTTCATCAATTGATATAATAATTAAATAAATGCAAAATATTGAACGAAACATAGTAGAAGATACAAACTTAAATCTGCTCAACTGTGACTGTTCAAAGATACAAAGCAGAAAAAAGAAACTAACGGAACTCTTTACAAAAGCAATAGAAGAGAAGAAACGTTACCAGCTTCAAATGAAGCAAGAAGAAGAATTTGAAAATCGCGCCCTTGAGGTTCTCGCCAAAGCGAAGAAGCGTATTGATCAAATTCACAAACAAAAGCGTCAAGAAGAACTTAATGAAAGGGCAAAGCATGCTGCTGATATTGGTAACTAATAAGTTCAACAACCGTATAATCAGATTTGAAATATACGTATATTAATTTCAGCAAAGAAATGTGCAGCAGTTCGAAAATCGCGTGAGACGCAGGAAGAGGAGAGTATACGAAAAGCATTGGAGGAAAGAGAAGCAATCGAATTGAAGAAGATAGAATCGCGTAAAAAATATGAAGAAGAATTACGTATTGAAATGGAAAAATACCGAGCAGAAGTGGAGGAGATGAAGAAGAAGCGGGAAATTGAAAAACATAATTTGAAGGACTGGGAGAGGTTTCAGAGAATCAAAAGAAATGAATATGATGAGAAGAAAAAGCAAGAATGTTTGGAAAGAGAACGAAAAATTAAAATTGAAAATGGCGCCGCACTTCGTAAACAAATGGTAATGAAAATCAATTTTTGTATGAAATAGAAATTAATTTTTTTTCTTTTAAGGCTGAAAAAGAAGCTGAACGTCAACAGGAACTTATTCTAGAAGCTAATTCGGTTCATTTCAAAGAAATGATTCAACAAACCAATGAAAAAATTCTTGCTTATGGAGAAGAAGTTTTGAAGGAATCTGAGGGTGTGAGACCTCTGTTTCCAATTCTTAAAGCTATTCAGGTAATTGTTTGTCGTTGAAGTTGGTAAAATTGATTTTAATGAAGTTTATATTCCATTACAGCAATTTAAAAAAGATAATAATCTGTTACCACCTAAAAGATACGAAGAAGCACCGACTCTGGTGGAGAGACGTCGAAAAATTCGCCCACAATGTACAAACTCTATCCCAGAGGAGAAAATACATTATTTATAAAATTATTCAACGTAATAATTATAAAATATCTTATTTGTAATTCAAAAATATGCTAACGCCTTACAAGTGTATTGAAATTTTTAACGGATAGAGTAGTTCATCTTTAATGTTATAGAGGCGCCAGCATCGCTATCATATGTTTATACGAGAAATCGATCTTTCAATTGACTTTATTACCTAATACTTTTGATAGAAGTTTTTTATACTTGATATCGATAGTATATGTTTTATAAATAACTTTAAATTACCGGTATAAATTATAACAATTTATTATATTAATAACTGTCAATTAGTTTCTTGAATAATATTTTATTTAGAAGGTTAAGCATGTCTGACAAGAAGAGTGATTCAGGAGATAAATCATCAAAAGGAAAACCACGAAATTTGCCACCTGGAATTAACTTCTTAAACGCGGGTCTTTCAGGGTATCGTAAAATTCTTCATAGTTTAATTACAACTACCAGTTATATTTTGATTTCATGATACTTTGTCACCTAATAAAAAAATATTAAATGATTCATATCTACCTTGGCCAGAATGTTCGGCACATGTTTCGTTCATCCAATGGATGTAATGAAAAATCGTATGCAAATGAGCAAAGATCCGGTTGGAGTATTCACGGTGATCAATCGAATTTTAAAAAACGAAGGAATTACAAAATTCTACGCAGGATTATCAGCAGGTTTAGTTCGTCAAGCTACCTATACTACAACCCGTCTTGGGATATACAATCAACTTTTAGATATTTGGAGGTAATTACTGGAATGATTTTATTCAAAATTGGATACAATAATCTTTGATTACCTATTTATAATGATAATTTTCCAAATTATGTAGAAGTAAAAATACAGAAAGTCCAAATTTTGGAGTTTTGGCTGCTATGGGAATAATTGCTGGAGCCTGTGGTGCTTTCGTTGGCACTCCTGCTGATGTAGCACTTGTTAGAATGACGTCAGATGGACGATTACCAGCAGGTCAATTATTTCGTTTCGTTTATTCGTCTAATCGTAATTGAGGGACTAACCTAACAAGGGAAATCGATGCGTTATTGATATTTTTGAAATTAGATCAAAGAAGAAATTACAAAAATGTACTGGACGCTTTTATTCGAATTTGTAAAGAAGAGGGCGTTACAAATCTATGGCGTGGCAGTGTCGCAACTATGGGAAGAGCTGCCATAGTTAATATGTCACAATTAGCAACTTACAGTCAAGCTAAAAATATCCTCGCATCAAACTGTAAATTTACAAGTAATTTCAATAATTCATACAGTATGATTATTTTTATGATTTATGTTCACAGACAATGTCAAAGATGGAATACCTTTACACTTTTGTGCCTCCATGCTATCAGGATTCATCACTTCTTTTAATTCAATGCCCTTTGACATTGCCAAAACGAGGTATTAAATATTTGTTACGATACATACCACTCCTTCGAATTTTTAATCAACTTATCTTATTCTTTTGACAGAATACAAAATATGAAGAGCTCTGGAAAAACTCCTGGTATGATATCAATAATCTACTCTATTGCCAAAACCGAAGGTGTTATCGCCCTCTGGAAGGGTTTTTGGCCAACGTATTGCAGAATAGGACCTCACACTGTACTTACCTTCATTTTCAATGAACAATTCGCCAAATTTTACAGACAAACTTTTATGTAAGCTATACTGTAACTCATTGTTATATTTAAAACAATTATACGAATTTTACATTGCAAAACGACAAACAATTACGAATGCCAAGTTTCCATGTACAGTTGACTTAATTGCTCCATACAAACTAGAGTGATTATAGTGTTGGGGCATATTCTTGCATAATATGGTAAAAATCCTCGCCACAGTGTCAACAAACCTTCCATCTTAACAATATCACTGATAATAGTGATAGCACTGGGAGGCTTAGAAGGGTAATTCCAATTTTGTATCCTAAATAAATAATTTTATGTAGCTTAATCGTTCCATAAAAAATATGTCCTTTCAATTAATCATTAACCTCGTCTTTGCGACATCCACAGGAAGTGAAGAGATTGCTGTCACTAATCCAGATATAGTTGATGCTCCAATTTGTAAGAGTACACCCTCATCAACAACATCTTGAACAATAAAGTGTGGTTATAATAAAATTAGTATACTTATAGGATCTTTTCGACAGCAGATATAAAAAAATATTACTGACCAGTACCTCTTAAAAAAGTTTTTGATTGAGAATAAGTACCCAATTGTACTCCATTCACTATGGCTGCTCTTCCCATAGTAGGAACCGCACCACGCCACATGCAGGCAGTGCCCTCAAATTTCAAAATTTTATCCAAACCCGCAATAGCGTTTCTATAATTTCTTCGTTCCTCTTAACCATTGCAATTATTAAATTGATATTGGCACTTCTTACGATAAAATATAAATTTATAACCTTTTAAAAATTTACCTGCAGGTAATCTTATGTCTCCTATCATACGTATCATAACTACGTCAGAAGGCGTTCCTATAAATGCTCCAATTACTCCAGCAATCATTCCTAATGATATCATAGTGCTATAACTAAGATGACCAAATTTTTCTCTATATTTAAAACCACTCGTATTATTTAGTATAATTATATTTAATATTTTTTGTTAATTAAATCGACTTCTATAACTAACTCGCCAAAATCTATCAAAACGTTGTACGTTCCCAATCTAGCTGCTGTATAGGTTATTTGCCTGAACAAACTGGCTGACAATCCTGTATAAAATCCAGGCAATCCCTCAGCTGCAAAAGTATGCCGCATTGTTTGGCACAGAGAGACCCTTGAGATTTGCATGCGAATTTTTATTACATCCATTGGGTGCGTTACCATTTGAGCTACTATTCTGTTCACAGTTAAGAAATTATTATATATTATGATGAGTATTTGTTAGTGACAGTAATAACGTATTTGAATAATATTTTAGCACATTTTTGAATTGCGTGTAATTACCCGGCTGCACCGCCAATTACAAATTTTGCAAAATTCGGTACCTTCACAGCAGCATTATTTTCATCTGACATTTTCTAAAATTCCTGCGATATGTTTTTTGTACTTTACATCGTTATCCATAATTTACTTTCTTTCAATCTATTAATATTTTTTCTATAGCAAAGAATACAATCTTTTTCTAATATATAAAATTGACTGTACTAAGCTTACACGAAATTATCGTGTATCGTGTATCGAATTGATTCGCTCGTAATTATTACTTTGAAGTTTGCTGCGATTGAGAACAAATAATTCTTTTTCTTGTTCATAACAGCTAGTATACATTTTGAAATAAAAATTCTCTTAATTATCGATAGTACGTCCGTAATTCTTTATTCTATTTTACGTTTCGAAACGCTGAACACTTGTCCATGGTTGCGCTTTGGTACTCCAAGGACAATTTTTCGAAAAATTTCGCAGCCTCCATTATATTTGTATCAGGTTTTCCTTCTCTTGGTTTCCGTCCAAGAAACTTGGCTAATTTTTTCAAATTCGTCCCTGTCGCGGACAGTACCGAGTGCATACTCGATCCGATGACAACAACTGTAGCATCATTTCTTTGTTCGCCATCATGAAGTATGAAATGAGAACCCTCCTTGGTATAAGCATTATATTGAATCTAGATATATAATTTTATAGAATAAGTTAATTATATATAAAATTTTATATTAATATAAAATTACGAAATTTTGTCAATTGCTTACACCACAATTTTCAGCAATATTTCTAAGCTGATTCCAACTATACCGTGGAAATCGGCTATGATACAAATGGCTTATAGCAATTCCATATCTTTCAGTAGTCTCATTCCAGTTAAAAATTCTTGTAGTCGATGGAATCATTGATGCCTTCCGCTTTCGAGCTTCCGGAAGAATATCGATATCCCCATCCAATGTATTAGTTGACGGCATGTATGTACCATTAACAGTGAACTGCATCCAATCGATAAAATGCTGAGCTGGACCATAAAACGGATCTACATCTACCACAAGAACAACAGTTCTATCCTCTTTGATATGAGGATGACAAAATAGATCTACTGATAAATAACCAAAATATCCTTGACTCTGTAAAGCCGCAGCTAGTCGATTGACAGTTGGTTGTAAGTGACTAGTGTCTACCGAAGTTTGTGGAATCATGTAGCCAAATATAGTAGAGGCAGTAGGATCTAAAAAAAAATAATTAGGTACATCCAGAGATATTTTTTGCTTATTACGAGTAAATATTTTTTAATAATTCAACGGGAATACCCAAATATATTCGATCTGCAGTTCCTATAATTTCCGGTGGTTGTCCAGTATCATGCGCAGGCACAAAAAACATCACTGTTACCAACCGAGCCATTTTTTCATTAGGGACAGCTTGTAATAAACAGCCATATTTATTAATATGACCACAAAATTGTCTCCAGCTTTTGTAACTTGATGACAGTCTTGTCACGACTGAAACCACCTGAGGCAAATGATGCATCATACTATTTAAAAAGTCTGTTCTAAGTTCTGGGTTCTTTTTCCAATCGTTGCCAAAAGAATCTCGCTCCTTTCTCAGTATTGGCATAAATGGAATACTGATATGATTGATAAGAAAAACTCCAGTTTGTCTTCCAGCATCGCCCAGATTAATTTTAATTAACCAAAGACAGACTTCAGTATGGAGACAAATTAATTCCGCCATTTTCGTACACAGTGTTCCATAGTCTCTAATGTTGGTAGCGTATACAGGTTGTTCCAACTCTAATTCCGTTATTAAACTAGCCATATAAGACTTGTTCAATAATTTATTTTGAAGTTCCGTTTCAGGAGCAAGCAGTGGGATGTTCATCAGTCCTGCCAACCTTATTTCACATTCATCCAATACCCATGGTAAAAAATAAGCCGGCATGTTATCAATCTTCATTTTTATCGCGTCCATTGTGTCGCGAGAACAGTAAAGACTTCTGGATACGTTGAACGAACAAGATTCAAAAGTTTTGGCTTCTGACAATGTTAAATAAGTTACTCGCTTCTGGAAATTCTTTTCTGGATAGACAGATTCGATCAGATCATGATACATAGTTAGGAGATCTTCGTTGGGAGACACCGGAAGTACGTACAATACTTGACAAGATGGATTTCGTAAAAATGATATTTTCAGTGCCATTACGTTTTGATACACAGAAAATTCGGTCGATGACATTAAAATTCGAATATCCTTAAAAAAAAAAAGTTTTATTGGCAGCAAGTTTTTCTAAGGACTTTTTTAATTCCCTAGATTTTTTTTATTAAAGTGATAAATACCTTTGGCAGTCCCATTGAAGGTAAATGAATTACAAAATGTGGTTGCTGAATAAAAGTCTTGTAATCACGGCTAAAAGTTTTAACCAAATCTTTAGTGACGTTTGCATACTTCAACGTGCTTTGTAAATAATTCATATGCATCTGCCTTTTCTTCTTCACCACTATCCAGCCTGTCCACAATACACTCGCAGCTATATATTTACAATCGGATTCGAAAATTTGCTTACGAAGCTATAAAGTTATTATAGCATGATAATAAATTTTTCTATGTAATAGTACATGCATATATATAAATTACAATTGCGTTAATTAAAACAAGGATCATTAATTGAAATAACCTTATAGCCACGCCAATATTTCTGTATAATTCCAGCAGCAACATTTTTTCCATGTATAGTGGCGAATTGTGGTTTCCAGGTGGTTAACCAAGCAGCCTCTTCAGTTTGATTATTCAATAAAGAAACAAGATCGTCTTCATGCAGCGTAAAATTGATTCCATTTTCTTTGATCATTGAGAGAAATTCATAGGTCGTCACTGGTACCAAGTGCAGTACTGGTATCAGACGTTTTCTTGTTATACTTTCTATTTGCGGCTGTATGACAAATTGCCATCTTGATCTAAATTGCTGACCACGACTATCTAGAAGTTTTAACCAAACTTCGCAGGTTTTGAACTCGCCGTCAACAAACTTCAAAACACCGACACGTTTTAATTCAGTCTCCAACACAGGTGGAGCAAACGAATCGGTTAGTGTAACGATTTCGTTGAAATTTTTTCTCATTCCTGAACGGTATTCCGTCTTTTGTCTCTCCACTATACTTGCTCTAATGAATCCATCTTCCAATCTAAAACATTACATATCGGCAAATAAGTGTTCTTTGAGCGTTAAGAAAAAAGATTAAAAATACTCCCATTGTTTAAGATTTGTTGAAATATTATTTACCTGAACCTTTTGAAATTTCTGGACATAGAAAACAACTTAGTTCTCAATTTTGCCATGTCCTGTTTGAATTTCAAATCAGACTCATCGAATTCGGAAGATGGCGGACATTTTGGCCGATCAATAATGTCTTGTGTGTATTCTAGCTTGTATTCAGGAATATTTGCCCAGAAACAATTACATAGGTCAATTTTTGCTTCGACATCATTAGATGTTTCTAAATGATTCTTGCAGTAGGCAAAAACCTTTTTGAGTTTTGATTGGGAAATGTGAAATGGTGGCTTTGTGCGCAGTTCGAACTCAATAGAAGAATTTATTTCGTTGGAGATTGAATGTTCTTGAAATAACTGTTGGATTGCAGATAATTGACGGAAAGCATTTTCATAAAAATTCTTTATCGATTCCAATTCAGATATTTTCTTTGGATTTGTACAGGTTCTAATATATAAAACGATATAAGTTTAAGTAGTCAATATATTAATATAACACATAAACAATCAGTCCCTACTGTTTTTAAACGTTTAATTGGTTTCGCACATTCACCGAATTCCTGAGACCGCCGAGGAGATAGTATACTTTGTATCTTACGACTAGTGGGCATGCTGGGCACAGAAGATATGCTGGACCAGCAAAGAAGTTCTGGAGAGAGTTCAAATATCATACATTTTCTTTCAGACACAGAATACATGGAGGCTAACCATCTTTACCAATATCTCCTCGGCGTTGAAACTCAACAGTAAGAAACGAGGATTAATACAAACTAATTAAATTAGTTAAAATCATTTAAAAAAATAAACCTCAGAGATGCGATGACCTCTTTAATTTGTTCTCCTGCATATTCCTTTACATCTTGCACTTGAGTATCTAACATCATGAATCCTTCTTTTAACCTATGACAGACCTCGGTTTGGGCATCTTTGTAATTCCACATTTCGTATTCGTTATCCATTTGGCTTTCTTTTCAGTTTGCAGTTATAAAAACAGGAAATTAAAATAAGTGTTCAAACGTATTTCGAAGCTATAAGCCTGTTAATATGTACTTTAATATCGGCTCAGAAATACAGGTTTAAAATGTTACAGTTTACCACAAAATGGTAAAAATACTAAATCAAACAAATAAAATGAGATATTTCAGCTAACGTAAGTTCAATATGGTCTTGTAAGATGGCAGCACGGTAAAGAATCCACACCCGCAAGATGTCACTAGTTATAACGAAGAATTCCATATTTCCAGATCAGCTGACACACATGCTAATCACAATAATCGAGTGGTTCAGTGGCTCAGGCCAAAGCCTGCTGCCGGTGATAGTTTATTTCGCGTCTGGGAACCAACTCACTGCAACTTGAGACGTGGCGGAAAACACTGTGGAGCAGAATTTCAATAAAATTTTCTAATCACTGTAACGTCTTGAGAAATATTCCATCATGTCCGACCAAAAGACAGTGCCTAACAGCATTAAGTTCCTCATTGGTGGAACTTCAGGGTAGGTGTCACCGTTTTCTTTTTTTTTATTCTTTTTTTACTTATTCTTTAGAACTTTAACTTAAGTTATTGAGATCCTTCATTTTTAATTAGATGGTATGTTTTTAATATTTTTTTTGGAAATCAATAGTTTTCTAACGATTTCTTGTTTGGAGGTCAAAAGGTCATAAATTCAGAATTAAACCATTCCAATACTTTTGCAGTTTTTCTATCTATGATAAAATAGATGGCCTTTGAATTTTAGAATTTTTGAACGGTGTCTACTGATGCTATACTCAATTTGCCAAACTTTCACTTTTACAATGTTAAACTATATTGATTGCAGCATAATGAATTTCTATTGTATATAGTTCTTTGTAATATAGAATCAGAAAAACAGTTATGTTCGATGAACGCTACAAGATGCACGATAATCGTATATTGCATATTTAAAAACTCGATTTCTCAAGAAAGACAAACATTCGATTATTTGGACACACATTTATTTTTTGTTCAGTTTTTAAATTATTGTCTATTCAAATTATTAATCAGTATACATCAGTAAAATTGTGTATAATTAAAGGTACCAAAATAAATTGATAAGATTCGTTTATGATAATGATTTATGTAATACACAATAGTAGTTTCGTAATAAAGTGAACTCAAACGCACGTCACTGTATGTGCATATATTTTCAATATTGCCTCGTATTGTTATCTCGACTTTTTAATGCTAAAAATTCCAAAAAATTCTTACGATTATACACTGCAAATAATCTACATTCCACTGAGTCATAATTCACGATATGTATGAGATAACAAATTGAGAGAAAAATCTCAAACTTTTTTTTGCATGATTACAGAATGGCAGCTACCTGTTTTGTACAGCCATTAGATTTAATAAAAAATCGTATGCAACTCAGTGGCACGAAGACATCCACACTGTCTGTGATTTCGTCGATTATCAAAAATGAAGGCTTTTTGGGAATGTATTCGGGCCTCTCCGCGGGTCTTATGAGACAGGCCACCTACACGACCACTAGGCTGGGAATCTACACTTGGCTCTTCGAATTAGCCTCGTGAGTATCATGAGGCAAACTTGTGTTCACTAACCACGTATGTCCTTGCCTCTGAATTTGAGCTAATTTTATCCATCAACAATGCAACGTGCGACTAATGAATCTCGCAAAACTGTCATTCGTTTACCCACAATATTGGCCTTACGTAATTCTAAACTGTATTCTTGTCAATGTTTCTTCAACCTAATTAAGAACGATTTAAGATTAAAAAAACAGCAGAATACGGCTCTCTCGAAGGACTACATATTCTACTAAACAATCCACAGGTAACTTCAAGAAGGAGTCGTATTATGCAGTTTAGCCGGATTTAAATTTCAATTATTTTTTTCTAATACTTTTATAGTTACTGTTTTAATATTTGTATCGTTTTTTTTTATGTGTATAGGAAAGATGGGCAACCCAATTTCCTTACAAAGGCTGCATTAGGTATGGCAGCTGGGTGCGTCGGGGCATTCGTCGGGACGCCTGCTGAAGTTGCACTTATTAGAATGACTGCTGATGGAAGATTACCACTAGGTCAGTTCACCATTAAGTTTAATTTTGTTTTCATTCCCTTGCCATATACAGGTTTCATAGTAATGTAATACTTAATTAGTTTCCAACCAGCATTCTCTTTCCTTCTGCGGTGCAATGTATATTTTTACGTATGATGTGTTGAGTCAATGTAATGAGAACACTTGTTTTCTAATTTTTTATATGCTAAAGTTTTTTACAAATACCCAGCATGTGCTGAATTATTTGACAGTCGTATAACAGTATGTGATATCTGTCATTCAAAGCTGTACACTGTGACAGAATCAGCTTATCTTAGATGGTAAAGAGAATGGCACATATTTACAGATTGACAATATTAATAGTAGAACCATTGATGTTGGCCAGTGTGCTTAAGGAGGCATCAGCATCATCATAATATTCTTATTTCTGTCAATAGCCTGTATATCATTCATTACATATTTTCTATCTAAGATATTCTCTTTCGCAAAAGTGGAAGCACAAAGATTCAACAATTTTTAATATATATAGTGCAATTTCTACTATTTTAATTCTGTATGATGATCAGTGATACTGAAATTTTGCTCAAAAATGTGCTACATCATACTGAATGGCATATTTTCATGGCAAATGTTAATCTTTTAAATCACGCAGTAGCTACCTTAAGTGATAGATTTTTGTGGAATCATATAATCAAATCTATTATTTGTAGACAAGGAAATATCTTAGAATTATTAATTGCATATTATCATGGCACATGTCAAGGATCACACATCTTTGTGGAATTATATTAGGAAAGTCAATAGATTAGTAAAGATAATTTTTTGTTTTCCAGCTGATAGGCGTAACTATAAAAATGTTTTCGATGCTTTGTTCCGTATTACCAGAGAAGAGGGAATACTTACTTTATGGCGTGGTGCCATTCCAACCATGGGACGAGC
>JARQTI010000062.1:798673-927932 GCA_030142655.1 Trachelus tabidus
GATGCTTTGTTCCGTATTACCAGAGAAGAGGGAATACTTACTTTATGGCGTGGTGCCATTCCAACCATGGGACGAGCTATGGTAGTAAATGCAGTTCAACTTGCGTCATATTCGCAGGCTAAGCAGGCCTTGTTAGATACAGGTAATTTGAAAAAAATGTTCTATTATGTCGACATTTGTTTAATAGTTGTAATAAAAAAATGCATCCTTTACAAGTTAAATCTTGTAATATGTATTTGAATATCGAACGTGAAAACCATGCAATTCTTAATTCAACGAATATCTTAAGAGCGTTATGCAATACATATTAGATCTAAAAAACTCAAGTTTTATATACCTCGATAGACTATCTAATTATATCATGAAGTCTGAGCTATTTGAGTCTGTTTATTTATAATTCATACCAGTTAGTTTTGCGTCAGTATACAGCAACCGACTTGTTCTTTTTATATAATATTTGAAAAGTTAATTTATACACGTGGGACAATACTTATTAATATATTACTCTTTATTTAAAATATATTGCGCTAATAAAAATACTATGTAGCTCAACAATCAATGTCAAAGTTAATTTCCAAAAAAAAATATGTTATAATATTATTTTTATTACAAATAATTTTAATAATACATGGTTCCATTTTTCTTAGGATACTTCCAGGAAAACATCCTTCTTCACTTTGCCAGTTCAATGATATCCGGTTTAGCCACCACTGCCGCTTCAATGCCCGTGGATATTGCCAAGACTAGGTAGGAGCTTTTAAAAATTTTGCCAAACTTCTCAAAATCTTAACAAAACATTGCATCGTAACATATACAATTTTAACAATAATACTTTATTTCTTAATCACTAAACAAAGTTCAAGTTCATAATAATCTTCTCTGACCTGTTTCTAATTTCTGATCTTTTTACTTCGGTTTTGTAATTATAGAAACGATAAGCAAATATGTAGACTCACAGGTAATACTAATCTAATTAATGGTCCTGCTTTATGATTGTGACCTATAACCTTTGTTACTAAAAGTACTTGGAAATTCTTTCCTGTTCGATACTCTCTAACTAATTGCTCCATTTTGATTTATCTTCTGATCTTGTATTGCAACTACTTCTATCCGTGGTTTGGTATCTTTAACAGTGTTTACAAAGATTGATTCTTTTCAGAATCCAAAACATGAAGACAATAGATGGCAAACCCGAATTCAAGGGGACTATAGACGTGTTGACAAAGGTCGTACGAAACGAAGGAATTTTCGCACTTTGGAAGGGCTTCTTCCCATACTACGCACGTATAGGACCTCACACCGTACTGACCTTCATCTTCCTGGAGCAAATGACTTCATCCTATAAGAAATATCTAGCTTAAACAAATCTTCGCTAGATGTTAATTATTTCCGTGTTCGTGTAGATAAAAAATTCTCTAAGATAGAATAATTAGCACTGATTCGAGCCACACTCAGTGCCTGGAAAGATTCAGATTGTTTTAAAACAAAGAATTAATTTTCATGACACGGTTCAGGAGTTATATTGAATTTCTAATTGAGTAAACTTAACCATTCATTCAGTTTGCAAATACTTGCACTACAAGTACCAAAACATTATCGTTCCAATACAATTCGTTGACGTCACTTGGTTCTGTTTTCTACGCTCCTCATTATCTAAACATAGGGCCTGTTGCGATTTTTCACAATGCACCAGAACAACACATTCTAATAACATTCTTTACAGATGGAGTACGGCTGGCTCGGCTCCGAACTTTATACGCGTTATTCTTTTAGAACGTCTATTTGTTGTTACAACGTAAAAAAGTTATATGGCATAAACAGGGTGGCGCTAAAAACACTATTAAGAAATTAAATTTTAAAAAGTACAAGACTAACAACCTATAGAGTTTTGTAATATAAATTTTTAGACTGGCTTATCTCCTTATTGGAGGAGACAGGCATAAGGAAAGGAAGAAAGGATATATTTTTAGAATTAATTATCTTTCGAATTTGTCGAATTTTCAATCTCATTCTGTTTTCTATTTAATTGTACGTATAATTATTTTGCGCCACTCTATAATGCTTGTAAAGCCCCTTTTGTCTAACGATGTTTTATAACAGTGTATAATATATATTTTTATTTTATCAAATTGAAAATTAGGCTGTCGCAAAGCAGTCGAATGCTTGATACGTGATTAAAAAACTAACAGTATATTATGAACGTGTATTATACACACAAAAATCCGTTATAAACATCATTGTTATACAGTGCTTAATTTTTAACGCCGCAGCGTATTTAATAAACATCTATCATTATAAACGGTACATATTGTTCAGCGGATTTATATCGTTGCATTTTTTTACGTATTTGCGAAAAATAAAGAATCAACTTTTATACGAATTCAACATTATTGAATGAAAAATTAAATCGTCCTCTGCATATAAATAATTATAGTGGCGTATTGTGCAATTCTATTGCTGAATTGTCAGTATTACGAGATAAGTAGAAATCTACTTCATCGATGGCGAAACTATATGCAATCCTAACCTGTTTTAATGTGAGATCACGGGAAATAATGGGTTTCGGAAAATCCTGTGATAATTCTAGTAATTGTGATTCTTATGCGCGTACGAAAAGTCTGTGAATAGTGTCGGATTTAAGAATTTGAGAAATAATGGAATTACGTTTTCCCTATGAGAAGAATATTTTATAAAAAAAGTTGATTTCGACCAACCTAAGTCATGGAGACGTCAATCGTACGAACGATCGAATAAAAAATATTAAAATGTCCAAGAGAAAGAAAAATACAAACTGGGGCGAAAATGGCTTTGAGGATTGGGTAAGCAATAAAAAAATTAATACTATTTTTTGCATTGTACTGTACTTATGTTCCTGCCTATACAATGGAATTTATCATGACCCGCGTACCGAAATTGGCGGGAATTGTTTAATTCTGTTTTATCCATTGATACGAATATTTTTCTTTTGAATATTACATGGTGCTACTAACCGTGGAAATTTTGGTTTATTGAAATTAATTTAATTTGAAATTATTAATTAATTCATATATGTGTAAGCAAAACTGTTATATAAAATGTATAACAATTTTTAACGTACAGGGTGGGTATATGGCAGCGAAAAAGGCCAAGTTAGAAGAACAGTTCCAGATAATCGCTTCTACGGAATTTCAAAATGCTTCAACTCTCTTTCAAGGAATAGCAATATTTGTCAATGGCTATACTAAACCTTCGGCGGATGAGCTGAAACGATTAATGATGGCTCATGGTGGCATTTATCATCACTATATGCGACCACGCATTACAACACACATAATAGCATCAAATTTACCATACTCAAAAATCGTCATGTACAGGAAGAGTCAACATCCGGTTCCCATTTGTAAACCAGAATGGATTTCCGATAGTTTGAAAGCCGGCTACGTTTTGGATTATCAGCAATATCTATTATACACTAATTGTACTGAGACGCAGCCAAGACTAATGTTCAAAGCTGGAGGAGCAAATGAAAAATTGACAATCAGTTCAAATAATGGTACGAAAGATCAAAACCGTCCGAAGTCTTTATCGGAGACTGCTAAACAATCCGTTAAAGATATTGCCACGACTGTTATTAAAAATAATAAACCTTTAAACTCAGAAGAAATCTTGAGTGAGGACGATCCATCTATGTTGGATAATTGTAACAATGAAGAATTTACAAAACCGAATTCTGTTACATTTAAGAGTATCAATGCTGCAAGAGTAGTTTCAACGTCTGTCGCAAATTCTTCAACTGCACAGGAGCCTACAAAGGAAAGTGCAGTGAATCAGAGACAAATTCAAAGTGCACAACAAAAAACTAACCACAACAATTCAACGCAGAATACCGGTTTCCTTACTGAGTTCTATAACAATTCTCGACTTCATCATATCTCAACGATGGGCGCCACTTTCAAAGACTATATAAACGAATTGCGAGATAAAAGCGATGGAACTTTTCCAGGATTAGACCGACTCAAGTCCACAGTCCGTAGAACTCAAACAACTGTTTCTCCAAATGGAAATGGCTCCGACTCGGATACGGAAATTTTTGATGTTCCAGTTAATGATAACGGGAAGAAATCAATTGGAAATATTGTAATGCATATAGATATGGATTGTTTCTTTGTATCTGTAGGTTTGCGAAATAAGCCAGAACTGGTTGGTCAACCAGTTGCCGTTGCTCATGCTAAAGGAAATCGTAAAACACGAATACCAACAAAAGCTATAGAAGAGGAAGCCAATGACGATTCTGAAGCTGAAAGAGAAGATAATATGGAAGACGATGATTTCGGTTCTATGTCTGAAGTGGCGTCTTGTTCTTATGAAGCCCGCAAAGCGGGAGTCAAAAATGGAATGTTTCTCGGACAGGCGTTAAAATTATGTCCAAATTTAAAAACCATAAGATACGACTTTGAGGGCTACAAAGAAGTTTCCTACGCATTGTACGACACGGTTGCATCGTACACATTAAAAATTGAAGCCGTCAGCTGCGACGAAATGTATGCTGATTGTACTTCAATCCTAGCCGAGACCGGTTTAAATCCTATGCAATTTGCAAAGATAATCCGGAAGGAAATTAGAGACAAAACTGGATGTCCAGTTTCCACTGGTTTTGGAGGAAATAAATTGCAAGCTCGGTTGGCTACCAAGAAAGCTAAACCTGATGGCCAATTCTATTTAGAAAAAGAAATGGTTCGATCCTACATCGGAACATTGAATGTTCGAGATTTACCAGGCAAGCATTAATTTTATTAATTAAATTATTGTTTAATTTGGAGATATTGAGTATAAATTTTTACAGGTGTGGGCATGTCTACTACTCACAAATTAAAGGGTATGTTGGTACAGACTTGTGCCGAATTGCAAAACATCTCTTTACCTTCTTTGCAAAAAGAATTTGGAAAGAAAACTGGAGAGATGCTCCACAATATGAGTCGAGGTGTGGACAATTCGAAATTGAATTTGGAACATGTGAGGAAGTCTGTATCAGCGGAAGTGAATTATGGTATTCGATTCAGGAACTCGATAGATGCTGAAGATTTTTTAAAAAAGTTATCAGTGGAAGTCTGTGCACGAATGGTGAAAGCTAACGTGAGGGGTCGATCTGTTACCTTAAAAGTTATGGTGAGGGCTAAAGAAGCACCTATAGAAACAGCAAAGTTTATGGGTCATGGTCTCTGTGATTATTATACCAGATCCAAAAACTTCATTGCAGCCGTTGATGATGACGTCATCGTTACGAGGTGAATGCATTTTTTTTGTAGGAAGAAATATATATAATTAGCCCATAATGCAATTTTGAGTAATTTTAAATATTTTTAAAGGGAAGTATTGGCACTGTGGAATCAATTGCAACAAAAACCAGAGGAAATTCGAGGAATTGGAATTCAGATTTCTAGACTAGAATCATTGAAATCAAAGGCTGGTACCACGAACATTTTAAATTTTATCAATAAAATTAAACCATGTGATTCCGAAAAAAAACAACGTAGACTTGATGAAAATGAATTACTTTTGCATAATATTGAAAGAAATTCAATATCCAAAAAATCAGATGATGATAATGGAAAATCTGAAAAATCAAAAAATTTAGCAACGTTTTTCAGCAACAGTGTGAAAAAGGATAATCTTGATAGGCAGCGTACTCGGGAATATCCAGGAGAAAACAATTGTAAAATAGACGATAGTATACTTTCTGCGTTACCAGAGGATATTAAGAATGAAATTTTGCATGCAAAACACAATACTGTCAATTTTGAACATAACAAAGAGGTTCAACAACCTGGACCTTCAAAAATGGTTACTACAAATAAATTAAATATGCTTGGAAAAACCATACAAAATGAAGAATCTTTAGCATCAAAGACTAAAAAAGATGTATGTCATTCATCCGATAATAATGTTTCTAATATAAACACTTCGGAAGAAAGACTAGCATCCAATTTGCAAAATCCTCTTATGAAATCAGACCACAATAATTCTTTGTTTAATGTTTTAATGGAATCTGAGACTAATCAAGAAACAAATATTTTGCAATTAACCCAAGATTTGGATGAAGCCGTATTGGCAGAATTACCAAAGGATATACGAAATGAAATTTTGTCTGCAAAAATAATAAAAAAAAACAAAAATGATAAAAGAGACGATGAAATTTCAAGACCATCTGAAGCACTTGTAGTGGACGAGACATCAAATAAATCATCCGAACCAGCACAAATATGCATTTCGGAAAAAGAATCGTCACGTAACAAAATTCAAACTAGTCAAGAATCGTATTTTCGTCATACAAAACCCAGTTCATCAAATTCGACAAAAACAAAACTGCCACCAATAGAACAAATAAATATGGCGGTTCTTGTGGAACTGCCTGAGGAAATACGAAATGAAATTCTCAATGAATATCGCATAAAACAGCAAGAAGAAACTTCTTCTTTGAGAACAAAAGCTGAAGAGGCTTTTCAAACAGAACATAATATCGCAGTCGGTATTTCCCACGTTCAAACTAATTCCAATATAAACTCTGATTCGACGACAACTGATTTAAACGTATCATTTTCACAAGTAGATCCAGAATATTTGGCAGCTTTGCCTGTGGAAATGAGAAACGATGTCAAGCAATATTGCACAACAAAGAAAATAGAAAAAGAAATGAAACTGAAGAAAAATCAACCACAAGCTACAGTGTCAAAGGGTCTAACCAATTTTTGGAATAAATCAAATGCAAATAAGAATTCGAATAAACCTAAAACAGTATTGCCAAAAGGTACCAGGAAAACAAAGAACACGAACAATAAAAAAACTTTTAAAACAACGAAAAACTCAAAAATGGTAACTGAAAACAGAGAAACGTCAATAAGTCCAACTTATGAAAATGCAACAAAAGCAGTTACCAATACTTCTGCACCTAAAGAGAAAACAGTACCATCAGAACCAGAACCAACTCCTTTGGTGGAAAAACCAGAAATGAATGAAGAAGAGAGAATATTAAATACACTTGTGAACCGATTCCTGAATTTACCGCTTAAACAGGTAATAAAAAGTCTTCGACAAGGTTAAACAATGTTACAAATATACAAGATTAATAGGTAAACAGATAAACTAGTAATAAATAATTTTATTTCTGGTGTACATTCGTCTACATCATAATGAATCCTTCATTAGGAATCAGTAAAGCAGGAAATATTAATATTATTCCTATCGAGCCACATTAAATATGAATTGTCTTAAGAAATAAAAAAACCCAACCCAATGAATTTTCTTAGAATTTCACGTTTCACAGGTAAAGAGCCAAATACAAATGTGGATATCCTCAAACGACATAATTGAAATCGATGTTTTGTCGCTCATTACGTTTCTCAGTTCTCTCCCGGAAAGGAGACGCTTAACGGATCTTCATATTCTCTTAAAAATGATGCACAGGTGCGTATAAAAATTTCGCAGTTATACTTCTGTCAAAAGACAGCGGCATTACGAGTTTTTAAGGATAAGAGACAAGGTCGTACAACATAATGCAAATATTAAATGAGAGTAAAGTTATATTTTTAGCATGAGACATCATCGATAAAAAATGACAAAAAATTAGGAACGAACTAGCGCAACTAATCCTAGCGCGTTTATGCATTTTCAGATGCATCACCAGAAGCGGAAATTGCGCCTGGCACCGGACGTACAACAGAATCGTTGAGCATGTCCAGAATTCAATGCGAGTAGAGTACAACAGCGACTTAATTCTACCGCTAATGAGGTGCGAACTTGCTGAGTGCGAAGTCGCCCCGTTTCATGTATAAATTGTCATTGTTATCATGGTCGTTTATCGAATAAATAATAATCGCCTTTATACAATTTTCCTAGTAAATTAATCGGTATAGAAAATAAAAGGAGGGACAGTATATATATTTACAAGGTGATTATACTTACCTTCCGGATCCATCGCATACGCACCGGCTTCGTGTCTTAAGCTCTTCGGTGTCGGTCGGTAATAAGTCACAAGGCTTTTACGTGCTTTTGGATGTTTTTGTAATATATATATTTTTTAAATATAGTTTTTACTTTTTTTTGTTTGTTGTTCTCGTTACGCGCAGGGGTGGTGAAAAAATAGAAAGGGGTGAATCGGGCATGAGCATTCACTACTCCCACTCGGTGGTGCCCGGTGGTTTGGACGTAAGATCATATAGAACACGCGAAATACCGGGCACCGTCAATATCTCAGCCACCATTTTCTTTACCACCTGCAACAGATTTTATATTAATATTTTGTAAGAGTAGTAAATTTTACTATATTATATATAGTAATAATATAATAGTCCAGTTGTTACCAATGTGACTCTATGCAATATATATTTATAAAATGATAAATATGAAATTTATATGTAAAATATAACTGCGATATCATTGAGCACACAAAATAAAAATTAATCAATGAAATAATACTATGAACATTTATTTTACTGTAAAATATATGATTTCATGGCTATTTCCTTGTATGTTGTAAAATATGATTAAAAATAAAAATACAAAACTTACATGCACGGGCAGTTCTACACCAGGAATAGCCGGAGTTCCGGTCATGAAGTCCCGGGAACAGAAGGGCCTAAGAACAACTGAGCGCTGGCAAGATGGCGCTCTGGATACGGTATCTCGGTCAAAGTGTACCGGAATAAGGACAACAGGCATTTGGCTGATGGCGCCCATGCAACCGTTTGAGGCTAATACTTGATTAGCCAGGTGATCAGCCTGGCGTAATGTGGCGATGACGTTTGATGTGAGATGTGTTGGCGTGATATCAGTCACAGGATGTTGCACCAGCTGACCGAAGATATAGCACACACGATTTACATTGTGGCAGACACGGGGAATCAGTCGCGCCAGGAAAAGTATGTCTTCCCAGTCGACACTATCCAAAGAAGCTTCGTCGCATGAGAGACCCACCACGTAGCTATAACTCCGCCGGTCACCCTGGACAAAGATTAAATATTTATTAGATCTCGTATGATTTGTTATGCCATACGAGATAACCATCCTACCTGGACACCGACACTGCGAACGGGCAGGAGAGTTGCGGCAACGTGACGGTGGCTCGATACTCGTCGTAGATGCTGCCGTTCAGATTCACTGGTAGCACCCTCCACGCGGTTCAGAAGGGCATGCTTCTTTTGAAGCATTTGCTCATACTCCGCCATTATCTTAACTATTACCTAAAGATTCATATAGATTTTGGCAAAATTGTTCTTTGCTGTACGGCGTAGATAAAAGTTTCATACAAAATTACCTGTGTTTCGGAGAAATCCTTATCCATGTAAGGCTCATCAGCACAAAGAATACGAATAGCGAGTCCTGGACCAGGAAATGGATGACGGGCTACTAGTGGAAAAGGCAGACCGAGGTCGCAACCAAGCTGCCTAACCTCGTCCTTATGAAAGTCCGTTAATGGCTCTACTACTCGACCTTTCTCTCTAAGTGCTCTCACCAATTCGCTGTCGTTATGATGTGTCTTTATCGCATCTGCTTTACCTGAGAGGATTGCAGAAATGTACGGCAATGAATAAACGATAACAGAACTGAAAAAGATAATCATTTAATACAAAGACGTTAATTACCGCTAACTAAAGAGCTGGCACTTTCAATGAGATCTGGCCTGAGTGTACCCTGACCGAGAAACACCTCTTCCGGTTTCAGTCCCATCTCAGTCATCGCTTCGTTAGCTACTCTGACGAAGACATCTCCGATGATCTTACGCTTCTCTTCTGGATTTGTAGTGGCACAGAGCATCTTCGTCAGCCTTGTCCTTGGCCCAACCACACTGATTCCACTGAATGTTTTATTATTTGTTCCCCCAGAATTTGGTGGTACACCGATCGTCTCCATTGGCACAGTAGTCTGGCCTTCCATGAAGCTATGTGCTGCTTTTACAACACGAAGTTTCACACCTAGTTGAGCTAAACTCTGCTCTACGAATGGTGTTTCACCCTTGCGCATGAACCCGTTATCAATGTGAAGTGCAATTACTTGTTCCTTACTAAGCGCCTTGTGTAGCAGTGCTGCACATACAGTGGAATCTACACCGCCGCTAACCAACAACTGGAATCAAAAATAACAAATTCATTGTATAATCAACCACATCCCAATCGTAAATAACTTATTCTTAATTATCAAATTAACAACTAATACTCACCAAAACTTTATTGCTGCCTACAGTTTCACGAATATATTGAATGCATTGAGACTCTCTACCACGCAGAGTATAATTACCAGTAAGACCAGCGACACCAAACAAAAAATTGTGTAGCATTGTTTTACCGTTGGGTGTCAGATCGACCTCAGGATGAAACTGCACGCCGTAAAGGTTCATCTTATCGCTGGCTATACCGGCTACGAAGTTGGAGGACTTGGCAGTGGTGCGGAAGGTATCGGCGACCCTATCTATACTGTCTCCATGGGTCAATAGGACCATTTGATCTTTTTCCAAGCCCCTGAATCAAATGGAAGATGTAAAAATTTTAACATATTAAATCATTGTGTTATGCAATTCATCAGCGTTCAGCCTAATAAAACTCTATACCTATATTCTAAGACTTATCAACTACTTACTTGAATAAAAGGCACTTGGTATCAACTTCTACAGGAAACTGTCCATCTTCGCGTGCTTCCTTTCTCATGACAGTACCGCCGAATTCTTTATTCATCATCTGCATTCCATAGCAGATACCTAATACGGGTATGCCTATTCGAAAAATATCAGCATCGTACCGTGGTGCGTCTTCTGCGTATACAGAGCTAGGTCCACCGGATATAACAATAGCTCTAGAAACAAAATATAAAAATTGAATATGTACGTCATCCTGTACAATTGATCAACAGCACAATACATACTTGTAACCCTTTTCCTTAAGGGTGAATGCAGGCGTGTCAAGTGGTAGAATTTCACTATGTACACATAATTCGCGAACCTTACGGTCAATCACTTTACCGTACTGAGCACCTGCATCCAGTATGGCTACTCTTTCGTTTGCTCCTACGATGCTCATCACACTATCGTCTGCACCGTTGTTCCTTTCCGTACGAAACAATAAACCATCCGCGCTCTTCTCCATGCCGTCTTCGTCGCCTCTATTGCTGTGGCTATTTCTATCACCCCAGCAGCACTGTAAACAAATTTTATTTACTCGATAGATTACATTTATACGTTCTGAATGAACTCTCCTTGAAAGGGTAATTACGATACACGGATCTAGAATGATATTCATGAAGTATTACACAAGAAACGTTACGTGAGCATCATTGAGAAAAATAGTCTCGTTCCTGATACATATCATTAGAGGCTATTTACATTATTATTAAACTATTGCATTGATATTCATCTGCATTTTTTATCAGTTATAGTATATATATACACATTTTTAGCATGTACCATATTTCCACACTTGTGTATTGTTCGCAGCAACATTTTATAGATGCATTTTATTATCGGATCCTGCCGAAGTATTTTTTAGAGGACTGTCAAAACTTTTAGTCTTCAGACATGTTCACAGAATGTCACGCCCGTTTATTCGCACAGACAACGCACGTTTATCTCAGTTGTTAAGCTAAATGTTTTCAAATCTCAGATTAGATTCGTTGATTAGGTAAGGTTACAACTAGTCACACAGTTATGATTCTTAATCGGCGGAAAACAATTTTATTTCGCGTCGCGCTTCAATTAGCCTGTTGTTACTTGGATATACAATTATTGCAACGAGCATCCGCAAAAAATTTAGTAAAATTAGAACGTTTAATACTGTGCACTTAAGTGTCGAAACGACGATTGACTTGAAATGCTTAATGAGGTAGTTATTTATCACTTGATATGTTATTAAAGTTAAGCAGCTACGTTTAGCGTGACGTTTAAAAAACTTTTTCCTTCTTTTCAAAATTTTAAGGCTTCCTCTTTACTCGTATTATTTTCTAGATTCACAAGTATACTCGCTTCAAGATCAGCGTCAAATGATTTTACTTCGGCAAATGCGAATCTCAAATGATCCGTCAAATTTTACGGATTGGCTAAACGTCATAGCGAGCTAAAAATATCGCGAACTGAAAATACATTCCACGGAAAGGTTGCGGATAGTATCTATTATTAAGCTCTTCTCCAATGCGATATGGCGTGCTTGCAATATTCCATCGCGTACGCACAATTTCACGAAAGATTGTCACGCTGTTTTGAAAGCGCGTGAGTATAAGGATATATATATACACATAAATACACACATGTATACATATACATATAAATTCTATACTTTTCGATATCAGCAATAGTTAACTTTACGTTATGAAAGTTTGACCCTTGACGTATCAGAATGGATTTGGCAATTATCAGTTTAATCTACACGCAATTTAACCTTCGGTAACCCCTGACGCGGATAATTATCGATTTAATACATTATAAATTGCAAAATTATTTTGAGCTACATTACAAAATTTGTCTTGTAACTCTACGTCAATTAATTGCTAGACTTTTCATGATGAATCTATATGCACTACATACGTTAGACATGTTTTTCGAAATAGCTGAAAGCGTGTAAAAACAAAAGTTAAATTATCACGTTACGTTAATTACTAAATACTATCTACAAATGCGCTGATAAATACTATACATATCCATTTAACAACTTTATATGATGCTTACGCGTTATGTAAATCCGAACATTCACCAAGGAGGTCATTTAATCGGTACTATCGTAAAAATCTGTCAGGCGTTAGATAATATTATGGGTAAAAGACTGCAATTATTAACTATCAAGGAGAATCTATAAAGTTGCTTGATTTTCTATTTCAATCCTTTATCCATACATATTATAAATATATAATTACAAATTATTTCTCTTTACGGAAATATAACATTAAGTTCAATATCACTTGGTACATTTCCCTAACTTTGTGTATTTGGTCAACTAGATGCACTTTCTTAAATCAATTTATTTATACAAAATTTTAAAAGTGATACTTTATATCGTATTTAGGTTTAGTGTAATGGTTAAACAAATAACAACAGCAGATGCATGAATTGACGCATTTGATAAATTTACTATCATTGCCCTATATTTATTATAACAGAAAATGAAAGATTTATATGTGACAAATTCTATTACATGAAAATTTGTATCAACGAATAAGTCAAACATAATATTCTAATGGGTTCATATATAATTGTGTATATAAATTGTAATGTAAAACAGAATGGTTATCTTGTTAAATATACATTAGAATAATATGAAAACAAATTATATTAATATAAAATACTACGCTTTGAATTCATCAATTTGATTTTTTAGAATTTGACAGAATTCTAAAAAGTTGCTTATTTAATAAAAATTTCAATGTGACCAACTTATATAGAGTGTTTCCTTTCTATACATATATATATAATTTAAAAATTTCCAATGGTAATATCACAATGTTCCAAAAACACTTTGTCATCTCACACTGGCACTATTGCAATGCAAAATATAAAATTACAAGGTAACCGAAACAGATACCAAGTCATAGCAAATAACCAAAACTATTTAAAGCAATACTATCTGCTCCAATATATTAATATAATAATTTTCACAATAAAAACTTTAAGTTCACTTTCATATTTGTATAAATAATACCACACAACACTATTTTTTTACTAGCGTTCTATGCTACAACTACCTAGTACTACCTTTGCATGTTCATCAAGAGCAATAAAGCAGAAAAGTGCAAAGGAGGGCAATGACAACGACCCCCGTAAAAATTTCACAAGATCAAGTAAAAGCTTCTTTCGAAGCTGGAATTTGGTCCACAGAAAAATCCAGAATGAATCTAGAGTTCATAGACAAGAGAAGCGACCGGATTCGATGACTGCAGATTGCAGATAAAAACAAATCGCCGGCCAAGTTTCGGAACACGTTCCTCGAAAGGGTACTTGAGGAGCGCAGTGGATCCTTTGGAGTTAAGAGGTCATGAAATTCACTTTGAACCTGGTAAAGATGGACTTACCGAACGAAATGGTCCGGGGAGCGTTTCGCCGCGAAATCGCCGGAGAATGTAAAATTAATTGCAGGAAAACAGAGTATGCACACACTGGACGAGGCGGCCATTCATTCGCCACGATGCAATGATTACTCGGGTGACGACCGTGATGGTGGACTTGAAACTTGAAGTGGATGTCTGGAGATCTTGAATGATGCTAATGGCGCTGTGTTCTTGTTACCGATCCAACATAAGATGACAATCCAGAGGGCCTTGCATGTCAATTAACACTAAGTCAATATAAAATTAATTACGATCTAAAATAGTCCTTATCTACAGCAATTAGCAATTATCTTCGGTCCACGAAATACGGAATAATCTACTCTATTGATTATATGCTGCGCGGCTGCTACTACCGAGCGAAAACAATGCTGACCGTGCATACCTTCCTTGTCGGCATGGTATATATTTCTATGAAACACCATAAACCTAAAAAGATATGGCTTACTTATAATATTTAAAAAAAAAAAGTTTTTGAAACGTAAATGGAGAGAATTTTTTCACTAAACACAGAGATGAATAGGGAAATGCTCAACGCTACGGTTTTAAGCGATACCAAAATCATGGCGCTAAATCCAAGCGGTGAGTCAGGAAGTAGGATTTTGTGATCATCGCCTCCGTCGATAATGCATATCTCTTCGTAGCCGAGCTGAACGTGATCATGAAAGAGTAGCTTGGTAGACAGAGATTCTCCGCTACTTACCGCTAGTTCCCAAAGCATCCCTTAGAACGAGACCGCGAACTATAGAGCTCTTTTAGAACTATTGAAAAATTCTATTAATGAAACGTTTTCCGAATACTCAGGTGATAACTTCATACCCGTGTAGCACTGTTATTTTTTAAAAATACGTCTTTTAATGATGTTACATAGCAGAACTATTCTTAAACTGGCACATCTCCTCATTGAAGGAGTCAACCAGAGTCAGCCATAAGGAAAGGAACGATACACATACATAATTCATGACTAATTCATACGGGTTCCTATAGGAGACGACATACATTAATAATATCTCAACATTTCCAATATAAAGAGCTTTAAAAATAGCCATCAAAATCACAATATATTCAGAAAATAATAACCAGTTTGTATACTTTAATGTATTAACTAGTCGAAAATTTACAATGCAAATGTCAAGGCTCCCAAGCAAAAGATCGCGGAAACATCGCATTTGGCGCGACGTTTACAAATGCATAAGGACGTGACTTTCGAAGCTGTCAGGGAAATACGACGATAACTTAAGGATCATCCAGAAGAATATAATATCATTAAATCACCCAACAATGACTTCATTGAAAAACTTTAAAAAGGTGTCTCCACAATGTACACATCCGCATGAAAGATGAACGGAAAGAAATATAAGGTTATGTCGTCACGTGAGTATATCCTGATTCACTCAATTGGTGACAATTATGACGGTTGGGTGTAGGAAGTCGTCGACATTTCTCACTGTTCCAAGCATCATGTCAGCATTCCATCCAAGCCGATGTTCATAAATCAGTGGTGTTCATGCCATTTCAAGTAGAAGGGAGTGTTAACAGAAGTTCACTTTCTGCTATATACTCGTAGTACTACAAAGCATTACAATGAATTGACTACCCGATTACATTAAAAATTTGAAAATCAAATTCCAAATACAAAATTGCTTTGTATATTCTCAAAATCATACAAGGAATCAGTTCATTGATTTCAAGAATATATTTACGTAACAAAATTCGATGCCGGAAATGTCTGCTTGTATATCTAACATAATGACAAAGTGGGTATGAAATCTTTGAAAATTTCAAATGGAGTATTGAGTGCAATTTTTAATTAATTCAAGAATGAAGCGAGATTGAACTTTTGAAATGGATGCTGTAACACATCATATTCATATGATATGACATACATGGCATCTAACGAATCCGCCTTTTCCTTTGTCAATGCAAGTCCGGCTGACACTTAGCATAATATGATTTACACACCCATAACAACTCGTCATTTATCAATAAATCTTTCTCACGACATTACTCCACTCCGTAAAAAACTATACGAAAATTTTTAATGTGACTTCAATGTCATTTTGGACGTTCGAATGGATAACAATATCAGATTTCATATACATAACTCAATAATATTTACAGCAGCAGTAAGACGTTTCAGTAAAACAGACTTTTTAATAAGGTAGTACAGGTTACTCAACCGAACAGTGCAAGATAACAGAGATAAGCATACGAATTAGTAAATTTATTAAAAATGCTTTACTCCTAGCGTTTTTCGACTTTCAAATCACTTTCTTTTAGCATTTCGAACTGTGAAATGTGGGAACCTCGCCTTGTAATACGAAATGTCCGTAGTTTCTTCTTCATTGATATTTATGGCTTAGATGTTTTTTCCCGTTGCGCTCGTGAGAATCTGCTATCATCTCGGAGGCTTTATCGTTCTTTTTTTACACATTTTTTATAAACAGGTTCCTTTAATATCTTTGCGAGTGACTTGATTGATGTTTCAAGATGTACTTAGGAGAGCCACTCACTTTCGGGCGATTAAAAGTGCCATGGTCGTCAGGTTATTATATTCGTTTTATTCTTTTTTTTTCCTACTTGTTCCTTTCATACTTGTTTTTTCTTTCATTTTTTTTTCTGTTCTCCGTATCGAAATTCCCAAATGCGATAATCAAGCACCTGCATAACTCATATATTCGTGAGACTCCCGCATAAATTGTTTCCCGTGTTTTGTGTTTTTTTACATTTACAAGTATGTTCAGTTCAGCAATCATAAATATTGTTATTTGTAATATAACACCGTTCCATGATTAACTAATTAACCAATGTATCAATCAGTGTAACGTTAATTAACAATTATACACATAAGAAATAGTAAAGTTTGAAATTAATATTTCATACTTTTTACATGCAATTAATAATTCATGTAGTTTTTTAATAAAAAATTAGTATTCTTATCCCGATTAAATTACAAAAATAAAAGAAGGTTAGTATACTGTATACATAGTAGAAGAGCACGGTAGAAATAAGATGAAATATATTTACGCTTTTTATTAATAGACAAAAAAGAAAATCAACATTTAAAAAATACTACAAATTCACAAGTATACGAAAGGCTTGTAACATTGTCCGAATATTCTCGCATACTTAATCTGTCTGGTCGAATCTCAATGTGGCAATCGCATAAATTTTCAAGTAATTCAAATAGCTAAGCCGCTACATCTTTCACGACCCTAAACCGGTAAAACACCATCTTTCAATTATATAAAAAAATCTTTATACCAAACCAGTTACAACCGTGCAACATTTTACAGTCAAAGCCATAGATAGACACAACTGAATTTTTAAAAATAGTTTTAACCTTTTCATCTTCTTGTCTCTTTTTCGAATACAATTTGATCGACGATCGTTGCAGAACTAAAAATTCAAATTCTGCCTCGTCTACTGACTTTCTGTATAGTCTAAACGGGACTGTCAGAATCCAGTAAAAAATGTTGTCTAATACCACGCATAAAGTAGCAGAGCACACATAAAAATATACCCACAGGTATAAGATTAGTATATAATTAACAGTATATAAATGCATACTTGTTAATGCCACATTGTATTTTTAATATAGTATAAATTATCTTACAAGCTTGAAATCATTGTCTAACTTTACATACGAATCGTCAATAACTTTTCAACCATGTATACTTTTACTTTTACTTGATTGCCAGTGAAATTTACACGAAGCATCTGGTCGCGCAAGGATATTAATATTAATGATTCTACTGATTTTTCCGAAAAAAATTTCAATGGTTATTAATATTCAGGGGCTAAGTGCGGGAAGCGTGATGTGCGTTGCTATTTATTAATCTTTAAGACATATTTATTTAGCGTACGCCGATATTTTTTTCTGCCGTCTACTGCAGTTTGCGTCGTGGCGTTAAACGACGAAAAATGAAAATTTCGATTTTTGACAGAGTTGATAAAGCTCAAACTATAATTAAAGCTTTCTACTTAAAATTTCCGTTGATTTATTTTTTCGAATGTATTTGATAATATCGATAAACTCCAGTTTAATTTTTTATTTCCAAATCTTTTTAAAATTTCGTTAACCTTAACCATATGGAAGGTAGCTATAAGATCCTTGTACGAAATTATTAACTCATTACGTTTGACTATTCTTGTATTGCTATTTTGATATTATGTAATATTAAATAAAATAAAGGTAACATCTTACAGAAAATATACTTTTTATTCATGTACATACACAGCGAATAAGGTACACAAGCATTATTTCAGAATGATAAGATCAAATTCATTGATCCTTATCATAGTAAAAAGTGTCCGTGAATGATATTCCTAAGATTTAGAAATGTGTGGCGGTCTTCTGGCTAACAGACGCGGCTATTGGTGGGATATGATCACCCACGGGCTGGAATCCGTTTTCGTCGGCAACGTAGGTCACTTTGTATATTTTACCGTCCGTTTCGTCCGTGTAACTATAAGAACCCTGAACTACCACAGCGGGTTCACCTTTGGGTCCAATAGGTTTGGGAGATCCGCTTTCCTGAAAGGAAATTCCATTCTCCGTCTCAAAGTTGTACTGGAAAGAACCTTCCGGTGAAATGTCCTGTGCCTGACGGACAATGGCAATAGGTTTTCCAGGTATGTGCTGGCTCACTGGACCAAATTGTGCCGAAACAGCAGCCGCCAGGGCAAAGAACAAAATCTGAAATTGAAAAAATGATATCCATTCCATCAGTTAAATGACTTTAAGATACGTTATAACGTATCTGTTACCCAGATACATTTCACAATATGAATTTATTATAATAGCCAAAAAAAAATTCTATCAGCGTATCTATACAATTGCAAAGCCTCAGGATGGTTTTATTTGCATCCTTAAGAAGGAAAAACACCCACGTATGACCCCTGACCTCGTATAAGATCATTTTTTCCCCCCAGAGCCTGTTAATAACGTAGTTCCATTGACTTAAGACAAGCATAGAAGCATATTCGCGTGGAAGATGTCACTGTAACTGTACTGATAAAAAGGGTGTTACAATAGTAAAAATTAATACTTAAAATCACAAGTTCACAAAGACTCTATGTTTCACAATTTTAATGCCACGTGTACGACTTCCATACGATATCCAGTTAAAGATAATTTTTTAAAAGAAATTTGAAAAGGACAGAATCCTATGTCCAGAACTCACTAGGAATTTCATTGTGCTTGGAGATCAGATTCTCAAACCGTACTGATAATTCTGAGATTTTCGGTGCTATTTATACAGTCATCTCTCTACCCCTGCCAAATATAATGCCAACAACTTTGATTTCTATAGATTCTGAAAAAATTCGAGATATATTTACATATGTTCTTACAAAAAACTGTTGAAGGATATTAAAATGACGTTTTCCTCCCGCTCATCAAGGGTGTGTCGTATTCTGACTGGCGTTTACATAATCCATCGATTTAGTCGGCGTAAAAGGTCAAGACGACAAATAAATTTTAGCAGACGAATCTTCCTATCAGATTGTCCGATTTTTGGTACCCCCACAAGCGAAAGCGGGGACTGTTCGGAGAGCTGTTGGTATAAAGGACACCCAGACCCACACTGAAGTCAATCTTATTCCAAAACGCATCTCCATTCTGGTTACCCATCAGGCTCTCTCCTCCATCTATAGAATGAAGTTCCTCGTGAGTTTAAAAGTCATCTATTGACATGTGAACATAAAAAAATATATTTAATCATTAGAAAGCGATCTAGAAATTTTCTATCTTCCCAATAACTGGTTTTGTGACTATTTTGATATATATATTCAAGTGTTGTTTCGTACTATGAATGGCTATTATTAAATTAAAGCTATTTTTTCATAAATTAATTAATCATATTGATTTTTATAATGGCTCTATACTAATTACTTATCATGCAAATCATATTATTATCCCGAAGAAATCGATGGATCTACCATAAGTTTTTGAATTTCCATAATCATACGTACTACACAATTAACTCGTAAAAAACCCAAGCATTAAGAACCACGTGAATACGATTATCCGATGATGATTGTATAAAGATGTCCTCTAAAAAAATACATTTAACGCGTTCCCCGATTATACTTAGATCGAACAAAATTAAAAAACTGGTATTTCGAAAACATCTCACGTGAAAAGTCAATAAAAAATTTTTAAAAAATCAAAAGGGTCAAATATATAGTTGCGACGTAATTACTCGGAGTAACAATCAAAATAGACAAAAAATTATAACTAATACTGATATATTATTTCAGATTGTATCTCTCGCCCTGGTGGCTACAGCTTGCGCTCAGTACCAGGAACCATCAAAGCCAATTGCCATTCTCCAACAGGCCCAAGACATTTCCCCCGAGGGTTCTTACTCCTACAGTTATAACACTGAGAATGGAATTTCTTTCGCGGAAAATGGGGCCCCCAAGGCCGTATCACCCGATGGAGAACCTGCGGTAGTTGCCTCTGGTCAATTCCAGTATCCCGCCCCCGACGGCACCATAATTCAGGTCACCTACACCGCTGACGAAAATGGATTCCAACCCCAGGGTGATCACATCCCAGTTCCCCCACCACTTCCTGAGGCCATCCAACGCTCCATTGCTTACAACGCTGCTCACCCAGAAGAAAATGAATACAATCCCGCGACTAAAACCGGACAGAAGCGATTCTAAGATGGACAACGTGAACCCTGCTACACTTTAAGGACCTTTCTGGATCTGTATAATATATAGAATTTCATATAAAATTGTGTAAGCAGTTTTTATTCTATTTTCCCCTTTCACGACCGTTTCCTCCTATTTTTTGTATATGAAAAAACTGTATTAGACAGTTTTTTTGTGAATGTGTTATAATTGTTTAAATCATCAGACAACCTTTACTAACTCTGTCTCAGTTCCTTTGTTCGAGATTCGCCAGATGTTAAATTATACCAAAATCATTATAGACTTTCGTAACGGTCATTTTCATTGCATGAGCCTTTACAGGCACGTGTCAATAATGACCTGACGTAGCATCAATTATTTCTATTCACGTTGATACGCAATATTTTTCTAGGAAATAAGTCACTTTAATTCCATAGGAAAATACTGTTTCACAAGTAATGTTGTGCGCTCAGAGAAATAGATTGTAAGAAATCTAATATCTATTTTATAATAAATACATCGATGGTAACAGTTACTACATCACTGGGTACTATTTGCTATCACATATTTACAATATAAGTTTGTTACTGCGCTAGCATGGAGATACCAAACAAGATTTACTAATGCTTACTATATGAATATTAGCCATGAGAATCATAAATAGCTATGGATGAACTGAGCGCATTGTAAAATGTTTTCAGGATTTTTTACTAACCAAGTGCTTATGACTACTATCCATTAATATCGGGCGAAACAATTCACGTAATGGTTAAGCAGTAAATAGAATTTAAAATTTAAAAATGATAATGACAGAAATCTACAATGATTTAGATGTCACAAAGCGTTGCACTCTAAAAACAATTACAGATTCCAATAATTCACAACATCACGGATATTAAAAATAAAGAATCGTACGTATTATGCAGAGATTGTTATATGTATGTACAATCGTTAGCAGCAATGCTATCGCTAGATTGCATCGGATAATATATTTTTAATGGTATAAATAGATATTTACATTTAATATAATTAGTCCTATTCCTATACTAAATATTAAATATGTTAAAGGGTAGTATTTTTTTTACTATTCGATAATATCTATTTCTCTCAGTGTGCATAGTCCATATTTTTATAATTACATAATTATTAAACATCAGTAACAGTCCATTAAAGAGTATAGTCTAGTATTCAGTATTGTTCGTGATATACTATACTACGTATATACTCGGGCCGCGATATCAATTCTATCTTGAAGGGACTAATTTACGTTTCGTTTCCTAAACAGAAAGTCGCGGCTCGACTACGCCTCTGTTATTATCGTTAAGCAGATCCATTTTATTTTTCAATAAATATTCGTGGATATTCCGATGGATCCTGGTTATCTTGTAAAATATTTTAACCATTTCTATCTCCATATGTAATTCATAATTTAATCTCAGGGTGGAGTTCGTGAGGTCACAATAGTGGTACTCGTTTCGCAATGCCAAGTCCAAAGTTCGCAGAACGGGTGTCAGATATCGTGCTACGTATCCACAGTGCATTACGCAACGATGAGTATTGTTTGATACAATATAACATAACTAACTTGAATACCGTAACGATACTTCAAATCGATAGTAGCGAATGATAAGTATCGTGCTACGTGTGTATACGACAAAGTAATACAGCGAGTCTAGCGAAACGATAGTAAGATATACACGGAAGCAATAATTCCAGAAGGACATGATTTAGGTGTTGCCACCTGTTGGACGAATTGTGCAACTATTTTTTTTTTATCATTGCGGTCAAATTAGATTAGTTTAGGTTGGCTATTGTGTAAGAATTACAGGGATATTTGAGTGCACGACGATAAAGTTTTCAAAGAATTCAATGTTTGTATGAATTTCGGTTGGCGACATCGGTTTCACTTTGAGGGGACTTCTTTGTGTTTCAGGTCGTAAGGACATGGCCCCTCTCAATATGAAAATAATATCACGTACAGACTATAGAACGAATAGCCTTACTTGTGCGCGTGTTATGTATTTGCGAACATTTAAACGAATGTATGTACGCTTCTACGTATCTGGCTGTCAGCAGCTAAATAAACGGTGAGCGCCATTTTCGAAACTATCATTAGGCAGGCCGATGATCATTGATGAAAAGGTTGCGCATGACTGGTCAAAAAATGTTTGCCATACTTGGAAAGGTAATTCGATGAAGTATCTATGGCCAATGACAAACATAATGGGTTAGACGATAGCGAATTGGGTATTTAAATGTCATCAACGATCAATGGCGAATGATCTATCTGCGGGTTACATTTAATAATTAAAAAAAAATGTAAATCTGAAACGATAGCGAAGCTCGCGTGATCAATAGTAATTTCCAAATTCAAGATTTTTGGAATGTCAATTATGTAATTTGTAAATTTAGCATACATTTTTAAAAATATTTTTCCAATCATTGATTTTATTAATTATTTTTTATAATGTCTTTATAATAATGTCGTAGCTATAACTATCTGCGAAGAAATAGATACGATTGTGAGATAAAAATAAAAAATTGGTATGAACCGGTTTTTCAAAGTTGTGTACCGAATCGTGTCCGCGTATTTCGACGAAATTTCGACAACTACAACAATAACGAAACAAATAAGACAGAGGGTTCTTTCTTGGGTAATAAGTTGGCATAACTGGGAGGTTACCTTGCCTTACCTTACTTTTACATTAGTTTTACGTACCTACTCCACCCTGTTTCCCACCTCTTATTTCTGCTCATCGTCAGCATCGTCATTGTTACCAACAACTGAATACAGAAAGAATAGTTTTTAATGTCAAGGCGTCTTTTGTTAGAGCACTCCCATAATAGCATATTGCCATTCTGACTATTTTATAACTCTTGCAGCAATAACCTAAAAAATGGAGTCGCCAATTTATTTACTCTGAACCGGTCTCCAGAAAGTTTTCACGGTTTTTCGAGTAGATAAAAATTTACAAATATTTTATACTGAACGTATTCCTGTACTTGAGGTAGTTTAGGATCAGTCATTAGTAACGAGTATCATTGTGTGTACGAGTACCTGTAAAGTGGTGTAATTCGCACAGGATAATATAAATCGAAGAGAAACGCAACATTTTTGCCAAACCAGTCAGATCGAACGTCTGATATTTAGTAATCGGTATCATTCGCAATTAATTTCCTTGAGAACAGACCTTGCCTGCCGTTTCTCAGGAAATACAATGGACCCTCTTATCGGTGACAGGAATCTGCTTCGTTAGCGTCACGCCGTTATTCTTTCGCGTTCCTGGCTTCTCAAGTCTTGTGTTTCACGGGAGAGAAATTTATCGCCGAAATTCTCTGTTCTACGCAAATTTATCGTTGTATATCGCACGAGACTCAACCACGAATTGTGAAGGTAAGACGCATGGTCATTAGAAAATGTTTCCCAATATTTCGAATCATGCCGTATTACCTGATACAATATGGAATATCAAAACCCCTAGTTAATTATGAAATACTTAAAACCAATTAAAAAAAAATAATTCGTATATAAAAGCATAACGAATCGATAAATCAAATAAGAAATATCGTGATCGTACAGATAAAAACTCTTTTTTTTTCTATTCAAATCCTTCGCGCCCACCATTAACCACCTACGTATATTTAATCGTGTTGAAAGATGTGCAGGATTTTTTTGCATAATCTTGCAAGCGGAATATGAATTATCCTTCATGTGCATAATTCCCACGCATTAAAATCGCTGCTTCGTCAGTCTTCGAGAATCTCGAAAATCCTCCTGTACTATTTTCTCAGCAATGCCATCGGTACACGTCCAAATACGAAAGTAAAGTAATTGTAAGAGAAAAAAGATAAATTTTCAAAACTCGCCCTTTTTCGATCACCGATACGTAAATCTAATTGATCTCTGCAAGGATCCTCGGATAATAAAGATTCTGGATCCATTGAGTGAAAGGAATACGCCCTGTGGACGACTCATAATGGATCCAACAATTTGAATCCTGAGGTCGCTCATAACCCGCAATCCCAGATAGGCCTTTATAGACGGTCTGGCCATTTACTGCACGTTACTACTGCCGATCCTCATAATACAGACAACGAATCACGAATGTAAAGGTGCACGAGTACCGATTGTAAGACGAACTGCAACCTACAATTTAAGTTGAGTAGGTAAAACAGACAAGCAATCGTGTACGTCTTTAATAAGTGCACACGTGATGTATGAACATGCACCTTGCAAAGACGTAACATTATAATAATAAATTACAATGATGTTTAACTAACGAGGAGTTATTAAAAATATTATATATAAGATGAAAAATTTGTATGAATAATAAAATGAAATTAAACGCTCTTTACCTAACTATTGGTAAATCAACCCAAAACGCATATTGTTATTATATATTATATACAGGTATCGAGTGGAAAACAGTATAGTAATACATACAAATGTATCTTACAAGACAACTCACTCTATATATATACATGAATGTTGAAAGATAATACCGTATCATTTCGTAATGTTATTTGCAGGTAACAATATATTATATCTTTAAGGTTAAACACGAAAGGTGATGTCTTCCTATCAAACCCTTGATATCTCATTCTTGAAATACGTTTTAAGCAAAATAATGAAAGCTCCATGTTAATATATATCATTTTTACATAATTATGGGATATGAACGTTCCGTGGACTCGGATGACTATAAACAGTAATTCTGACTTCTGGCTAATTAATTGCTAGCGTTATATGTGCTCCTTATAGCTAATGTCATTGGATGACTTTCACTCGTGTTCCACCCTCCATTTTTTTTCGTGTTAGTCCATTATCCACTACCCGTGCAATTATTTGATACTAATGTGCCTATAATATGTAATATTTACCTTGTAAAGGAATCTTCGTATGTAATCCAAAGTGGCAACTGTCGGATAGGTCATATCGTCAGGTCACTGAAGCACCATCGCAAGTGCCAACTCGATAGAAGAAGTTGGGAATCGAGAATCAAGAATGTAGGGAATGACGTTAGAACACTGGTGGTGGGTTCACTGAAGTGTACAGGGATCCCATAGTCTATCGTAAGATGAGAAGCCATCTTACCCCACTTTAGGCGAGGAGGAGTCCTTCCAATTGGTCGCTTCTTGGAAATAAGAAGGAAGAACCAGAGCTCCATCGAGTATAAATTCTCCCCAGATCTATCTCAATGTTCATCCACGCGGTTACCAAGATCGAGCTTAGACAGCATACGGAAAGGTCCTGTACCACCAAAAAGGAATTTTAAAAAAATTCGCAACTACACCCGTACGTGATTCGCAAGAATACATCATGAAGATACTCGTGAGTGCACCATAAGTTATCGTTCCTAACAGTAAAAGCGGGGAATATAATTGCATGAGCTTGATTTTGGTAAAATTTTAAAAAACTAAAATTTTCTTCCTCTTTGTATATCACTACTTTGCATTGTATAACAAGAATATTTTTTGTTTAATTTTTCATCAGTTGAAACTAGGTCGTCCCTTTTATTCGTACATTATAGTTTATAGCATATGCAGTGGTGGTTGATAAAAAATTACATGTTTAATATATGTCGCATACAGTACCCATTAAAATCAATTAGAATTCTGAGTTTACGTATTACCATGTTCGCTTTCTCAATTCCAAGGGTAGCATGCGGCATGCCCATTCACTTCTGGCGTATTTATAAAACTGACAACCATCGAGGGAACAATGACTGAGAAATAACTATTAAGGATGACGATGACGATGTAACCACGATTAATGTTTCAGGTAGCAATATTGGGTCTGCTAACGATAGCTCAGGCACAATTCAACAGATACCCTGATTATTACGGCAGACGTATCGGCATTCTTCGACAATCTCAGGACGCCTCGGTTGATGGTTCTTACTCCTACAGGTAACGATTATTCGTCTAATTCGCACACGTTATTCGCATTTTGATTTATTACCCTGACTTCCCACTGCCAGCCATTCATAACGTTCCTCTTGGCTTAGCTCGAATTTTTCAATGGAAGCACCAACACCAGAAGACAATGGCAAAGAGACCATTGTTGTCTTAATAATCAGATTGTTGAACGCGCGAACATTTTGATTTTGATCGGTTAACGTGAATATTTTCTAAGCATCATATTGCTAACGATACAAGAGTTTTCTTGGCAACGATGCTTAATGATAAGCTATATTGCTATCGTACATAGATATCTATATGTATATATGGATTGTGATGGGAAAATTGTTCATTTCATAATTCGTGAATCAGCCATTTTGTACTCCACAGACATTAACACATACTTCTATTTGCATAATACATGTGCAGCCATGACGAGAGCATGACAGAACGGATATCCGCAAGATCTAATCGCTTCTTGGTACTTAGTTTAAAGTTAGATATCAAAGCTGCTACATAATGCGATACCCCGGCTAAAATAGATTCACGGAAATTATTTGGCATACGAAAAGAGTACTGAGCACCTCGTTAGACGAAGTCTTGGAAATACAATTGAAAAAAATATGTCTTTGTATCTTTGATACACAGCTATTATTTGAGTATCAAACATGAGGAATATATTTAACAAAAAACTGAATATTAATATAAGAAAATTAATCAACTGATTCTACCGTTCCTTCATACCTTCGATTCATATGGTGTTTTGATAAAAATATGTATTTGGGTTCAGTTAAAAAATATCGCTCACTTAAAAAATTTCGTGCTCGCAGCCAAAGAATTATGAAGATTTATGCTCTCGTATATTTATGAATCAAAAAAGTCGCGAGGCGATTGTTAGCCCCGACGGCGACTCTCACAATGTCGAAGGATTGCGAGACGTTGAAAAAAGTAGCGACCGAGGGAAGATAATTGGCGCAGATGTTAATCGTGCGCATTACACGCTGCGCAGCTCGATGCAATGCCGGTGCATAATTTCTCAATTACAATTAACCTAGCTGCCTACAGTCTGCAGCCAGCTCTTCGGCATCGACACTTTCTTCCGTTTCCTCCATCCATGTCCGGTGATTTCTTCAGGGAACGATCGCAGCGCCTTCTGACGGCGAAATCTCGAAACACGTCCATCTACAAATAGCCAAACGGAACTATGTATGACTGGCAGGTAACATAAAATTTTTTTATCTTGTGTTTCAGTTACGATACCGAAAATGGAATCTCTGTGGCTGAGGAAGGCCATCCGAAGAATCTTGGTCTTGCCGGACAAGCGGAAGTTGTTCAAGGACACTTCAGCTACACGGCACCAGGTGGCATACCAATTTCTGTCAGCTACATTGCCGATGAAAACGGCTACCGAGCGAGTGGTGCTCACCTACCAACACCACCACCAATCCCAATCGCCATACAGCGGTCCTTGGCCTACAATGCTGCTCATCCTGAGGAAGATGAATCTCGAAGGAGATACTAATTCTCTGAAATGATTTACTTCTCAACACTTTCGACCATATTTGATAAAACTGTTCTTTTGTAACCTTGATATGCAATCCTTACGCAATCCCATTACGTTAAAACTCCGCTGTACTCCTCTATTGTATTGTAAATGCCTTACGATAATAAATTAATAACGACCGATAACAATACTGGTTTTTCTTTTTCTTATTATTTAAAAGTTCAATTGTAAATGCTAACTTTCAATATATTTACCTCATTCACGGACAAATAGTACTATGTACAGATTTTCTATGTTTGCATACGTTTTTGGTCTTCTATTATTCTTTTGGCAACGACGGTGCCGTCCGTGGGACGCTTACTTTTCTGAATTTTAAAAATTTAGCGGTACGCAGCAACTGCAATTTCTAAAGTACCATTGTTTTGAACTAGATGGAAGCTAGAAGTTACCATAATTAGTGAAAAAAGCATGTGTTTTTCTTCTGAAATTACATCATAGCGACAATGGCTGTGTTCAGCAGAAACATCGCTGAGATAGCAAATGCGATTGATTGGTTATTTGATCGTTACAGACAGTCGTGTTTCTGCTGAACACAGCCAATGTTTCCACACATGTCAACTTGTCGTTACGCCGTTTCGATGCGTGATAGTGAAGATCCTTTTCCTAAGAGATCACAATGCTCCTCATTCATGATTACAAAATTCCTGATTTTCGATACCAAAAATATTTGTGTTTACAGAAATATTAAAATCATTACCGTAAGGTGTGTTATATTTTTATTTATAACAGAAAAGACAAGAATTATTTTGCGAACCATTGCCGACTAAACTACAAATCACAGTCTTGTATAATAATTTGAAATAAGAATCATAATTAAATGTTTCTCTACGTACCGAAACATAAACCATCGACTTTGCGCGTGACCCAAGCGTAATTGAACGTTCATCGAATAAAAATATGATAGCAATTAAGATTGTGTGCAAGCTGTTTCGTTGCGGCACTCTTTTGACGCTATACGGTTAAAGAGTGAGTCAAAGCATTAATAATAATGCAATAAAATTTATGAACCGATAGAGACCATTTAGCATAGGGAAAAGCACGAAATTTCAGAGAATCCAGTTATACTGTCGTTCTGTTACATGTAAATTAATAGTAATCGTAATATCACGGTAAAGGTGAACCAGTGAAAGCAAATCATCGCTTGCCAGCTTCGTTGCTTGCCATCCGTTAGTTGAGCAACACTTCGTGAATCCTCGGACTCCGCCACCCGTCGATTACTAATTACTGGTTAATTGTCCAATGTACTTATACAGGTCGTTCCAATCGATGCCATCAATACGAGTTACAAATTAAATGCAAACCAATTATCATAAATGCAATTATAGATTATCGTACGCACGTAGTTTCAGACTTCTGAGAATAACATAAAGTAAAATTCCCTGCGACGCACATATTCCTAACGCTAATATCAACAAGTTCACTGTATCAATTGAGGTTAGGAGTGCGCCAAGTAATTTCCGGTGATCTCCCTTAAGATCTAATGTCGAAATTAAGAAAGGAGGAATGCAACGAACAAGATTAGAAGGGTCCGGACACTACCGACACGAGTTTCATTCATAGTAAAATGAATGGCGATGCACGAAATAATGAGTTTGCATACAATCGCGAAACAGCCTAATAGTCACGCTTGAAAAATACTGGTCAAGGCGTCTCATATGGACAGACGTCGATCTCAATAACGATTTCGTCAATTGATCATGATTGTTAAAAGATGGAAATCATTCTTCTGAATTCTAACCTAATTCTTGCGCAGGAATCCAAATCATAAGGCTTCCGACTGATGAAACGGCCGATATCGAACTGCTTCGCCATTACTTCATCCGACATCATCGCCTCTCGACCACGCCAACAGAGAACTCACACTTTTCTTTTAACACAACACCTGCAGAGATTATGCATCGCGATCCGCCTGTCGTTACACGTGGTGAAATATAGAAGATGAAAATGGATGCTCTCATCTCTGGTATGACGCGCTCTTAAGATATCCTGTAATTGGCCGTTGCGCTACATACATTGATTCTTCGGATATGTCAGGTTTATTGCTGGGTCGATCGGTACGCACCTAGCGGACGATGTACGAAAATACTTGTGAATGCATCGCCTGTGGGTTCAGGAATTATCCTCTTTTCTTTAACGTGTTTACCATATAGTTTATGAAATATTACAGCCGCTAGTACTGCGTTACAGAAGGATGCAATTGGGTGGGATAAATTTCAATTGCATATCGGGAGAATGGCGTTTAGGCTTAAATGGAGGGAACAGGATAAAGTGGCATCTAGGATAAAGATGGAGTCACCGTTAATACTAGGCTTATCGATGTAATCTATAACAGAGTATATGGAGGATTATGAAAGGGTAGAAAAAATGTAGGAACTTCACTGGCACTCAATATAATCTACAAATTCTTATTAAGACGTGTGTAATCATGTTATGTGAATAATCGGTTAAGGGTTGGTACGATAGGCGTGCTGTTGCGACGTTATTTGTAACTGCAATATAGTGATTTTTCAAGTCCTAAGAATCGAGAGTGGTTAAGATGATAAAGGTGAGGGTGAAAATAAAGGTCAGGCAAGACAAAGGAAGAGGAATCCTCGTAGTGAAACTTCCCACGTAAAAGCTCACTGGAAATATTACAGGAATGTGAAAATGTAAATTGTATATTTTTTATTTATATAATGCTTTATACTTAATACGATTCTTTTTTCTCTTCAAACTCATTAGAATATTATTTAGAATGCAGTTTACATACTGATGGTTGTTTCTAGGGATTTGCTGTCAGAAGTCCCAGGGTCGGCAAATGGGAAGTTGTAGATTTGAAAATCGTGGAAGTGCAACGTTTTTTTTTTCTTCGTGTAGATAACAAGATGGAGGATCACGAAGATTTGTGTTGGTGCAAGGATAGCTAAGGATACACACTCAAAGGCATTCCAGGAGTTCTAGATCGCGCTACAACCGGGACTTAAGAGTTACTTGAACCCGGTCTGACCTTTCCGGCTTTATTAACCGCGGCGTCGGCTTGGGTATGCCTCATCATCTTCGCAGGCTTACCAACACGAGGTCTCGCATACCTCCGGGGTCCTCCTGAGAATCATTATGGGAACTTTGCGTTCCTGCTTTTTCGCTAGATGCAAACTGCTATTTTAAATTCATAATCGTGAAAAGTTTTTTTTTACTGAATCACATCATAAACATATTAGAGTGCCACCAAAGAACAATTAGAATTATATAGATTGTAGAAATTATAAGACTCACAGAGCTGTATGAAAGCTTGTAATTAGTCATAAAGCAAATGAAGTATAATAATAAAGTAACAATGATGTCACTGCTAGAATCATTGGAATAGAAGAATAAAAAAAATTACAGAAGACAAATGAAAAATAACCCTTAGGCATGCTACGTGGATCTTGTGCTGTACCGAGGACTCTTACACCATTCTAGTAAACCAAAATTATAGAAAAACAAATTAAAACGTATGAAAATGTATAATTTTATATTCCTTAATTAAACAAATATTTCTATTATTGAAATTCCTAGTAGCACATGTAATAATCAGAGGGTAATTTATGTTCGAATTACTCAACACTTTACAAGCGAACTTTCATTTCTCATTTAATACATGTCCAAAATACCAAAGTCAATTACCTATCATTAGATTAATTTTTCAAAGCCTCGTTCCTACAAGGACCAATGAGAAGGCAATGAATTTGGCAATAAGGCGCCATGGAAGAAGGCGAAATCAGTTATGGAATAATACTTTAAATTACTTATATCAACTTTCATTAAAAAGCAGATGACAGACGCAATATTATACTGCGTCTTATGCTAAAACGGTTACTCAAGGACCGGTTCCTGAATATCATTTCTCGAACGACCAACAATGGTATCGTTGTTCGTACGTTGCCAATGAGGAATAAAAAATTTGGAAAAAGGTGGCAATCTCAAGAAAACAAACAGACCAAAACAGTATGGGTCTGTTGACAAAATCCATGAGAAAGCCATGAACACTGTTGGTTACAAAATTGTAATTTACCTGTGAGACTCGTGTGGAATTATTGTAAGGTTATTCTACAGGTCCTCTCAAAACTGATAAGTTCACGTTAGACATATGCAAGCTTCAATAAAAACTACGTACATTATTTTACATCTTCCTTTAATTTACCAAAGTCACAGATTCATCGTATAGTTATTCATTTATTTTCACGGAAAATAATTTCATGTAAATTGTACAGAGCTCACTTTTGAAGCGAAACCCTTCTACCTTGAAATTTTATATATGCTTTTCCATGAACTCACATTAGACAGTTTTTATACATGGTAGGACTAAAAATGTCGGCAATAAAGTGTGTAAGACGTGACAGGAATTTGTACAGGTCACTCTGTCGTTTATTCCCATATATGCTCTTGTATACTACGACTTTATTCAAATTAGCGTCTCTAGTAAATGTGGTCAAGAAACTTTGAAGTAAAAATTAATAAATAATTACTTTTTTTTTTACAATAACGACTGACAGACTGATATATAACGTGTACACAGATCGTAAATTCATGCTGCCTTATACTCGTCCATGTTTAGCGATAGTAATCAGTATATATATCTATAGTACTAATAATACTGCAATTATTGATGGCCCTTCTGTAAGTGTTACCCACTCTCACCACACTTATCACTTAATTACAAATTATGCTAAATAACCAAGACTACCATCACTGCTTTTTTAAAAATAATTAACAAATACTTTAAATGCCTGATATTGTAATACACTTTTAAATTATTTCTCTAAATCTTTGCAATGAATATTTAAAAACCTCCCCACGAACAATAATCAATTATTAGCTCATAGGTCACTCACAGAAATGATAAGCTTGCTACTAACCCCTATCGTTACGTCACGGATAATATAAAAAATAAATCGAACTCTATATGATCGTTATACACGTGATCGTGAATCAAACTGAAACTCAGACTGAGATGGCATTTCCATATTGTAAATGACAAGAAGATTACCTCTTCGTCAACTAATACTTACATCCATTTCGAAAGTATTGCACGTTTTTGACTTTACTCTAAAAACAGGTCCACAGCTTTATCGGACCAGTCAAACTTAAAATATCGAACTCCTGATTGGTCGAAACTTTAAAAAGGAACAATATAGGCCAATAAAAAATTAATTTTTTCGACCAGTACATTTAAGTCCGGTAAAGCTATAAAAATTCCTCAGTGTATTGGTAATTAAAAATCTTTTTTGTCAGGACAATTCAATTTTTCTATTACTCAAGCTCACCACTTCGTACGGCATCGTTTGGCATTTCGCAAAAAGCTACCTTCACCCACCTACCTACCACCTAATCTGAAATCCTGATTTAACATGATCGGTAAAATGTCATTCATATATCTAGCATATATATATTACGTGTGTGAATATATATATCTAAATACAAGCTAGTGATGTCACAACATGGACAAAGAAAAGCCATATATCAACTGTGTAAAAGTAAAGTACGAGTGGCTGGGTAGCAAGGAGTTACACTTTGTGGAAGGGATCATCTGCCAGGTTTTGTATAAATGGAGAGACGATCCATGCAGGATCGCACATTGAGTTCAAGTCGCTCCAAGAGCCCCTTACCAAGTGATCAGTCTTCTACCGGGATGCAGTTTTTAGTGAGTTTCACGTGATCGATGGGAATAATAATTTCTTTGTTTTATAAAGCTAATTTTTTTCAGGAATGAAATTGAAATTCATTACGCCTTCATTATTCATTGAAAAGAGTAACGAAATTTATTTGCATTGTATTATGGGGAAAAATTGAGCAAATTTTATTGGATAGGGTTGGGGCGGGTACGGGGTCAGAGGGGAGATTGGGTATTTACAGATATACCTGATTATAAATATATCATACTTTTTTTTTAGATCGTGTGTTTCGCCCTTGTGGGCTGTGCTGTCGGTCAATATGGTAATTACCGTGGATACCAAAGTCAAAATGTATTTCCACAACCTGCCAGGCCGCAATATCAACCTCCGGTTCAGCCCCAATATAAGTATGGCTATAACGGTTTATAATTAGTAATAAATATTTGACTTATACAAAAATCACTTGGACTAATCAGATTAGTATTAAGGGATACTAATCTCCATAATCGCATAGTCATGATAACATTCTATTTGGTTAATATAATTTAAATAATACGGAGAACATTTTTAAAACAAACATTTCGTTAATCAAATTGATCCTGATTTTATAAAAGAATTTCAACCCAGCACAGTTATCGTTTAGTAGAGAAAGTATTACGTGATAGTAGTATAGTAGTACATGAGTCAACCCTGCATCATTCAATATCTAACAAGTCTTCAAAGACCCGTTCACATTGCACTGTACGTACCCGGTTACTCAGTCCAAGCGCACCAACTGAATATAGGGCTTTGCCATAAAAATCAAACGATTAAACGCTAACTTCAGACGATACGTTTGGACTGGATAACTCGGTATATTACCACCTCCTGCTTTCCAGTTTATAAGTATATTTGTCACATCAGACAATTTGTTACGTCGTAATGTTAATTTCACACTTAGTATGGTAGCAGCTGATTAATTGACTACCTAGGCAATTAGTAGAAGCAGCGTGAAACATTCAATGCAGTATATGTATCTACGTAGCGTGTCTGCCTATATAGTGATAATTAATGTTAACAACTCTGATATAAATTTTGACAATTTATTACTTTAAATACAGAGCTTTACTATTTGGAATATATTAATATTGAAGTATCGAAAGTATATTCGACGTGTGAGAGCTTGTGATATAATTAACATTAAAACTTACAGTCCTGGCCAAGCGCAAATACAAATCCGAAGCCAAACGAACGATATTGCTCCGGACGGTTCTTACAAATGGAGCTACGAGACCGAAAATGGAATTTCAGCTTCTGAGACTGGCTCGCCTAAGGCCGTACCTGAGGGACAGGCAGAGGTTAATGAAATTAGTGCATTGTTATATAATTATTTGACAAATTTATATATGTATATATGCATATTGATAAAGTGTATTTGACGGCGCTTTTTATTCTTCAGGTCGTCCAAGGTCAATTTTCTTACACGTCACCCGATGGGACCCCCATAACCGTGACGTACATCGCTGACGAAAATGGCTTCCGCGCTGAGGGAGCTCATCTACCAACTCCACCACCAATTCCAGAGGCCATTAGGAAGTCACTTGCTATTGTTCCTAAAACTGCCGAATATCAACCAAATTCTGTTTATCAACAGCAACCGCAGCAGCAGTACCAACCGAGCTACAATCAAAATCCCTATCGCAGATTTTAAATCGAACTTCGCCATGAAGATACTGTCCTTATAGACCGTGTTGGTGCTACCGGATGTCTCTGCTGACTTCCGGTTGCGCTTATGGTCGTGCCGTGCTACCGTTAACCTGTGATTACTTTGTTTAATACGATAAAGAGTTTACGGAAATATATAACAATGATTTTTTGAAAATTCTGCATCCTTTTTTCTTTGTCTATACACATTTATCTTCTGAGTAAATCATCCTTATTTACTTGCTAGAGATTATTTGCCTGGAAGATACTTTTTTCAGGTAATCAAAATTTTACCATTTTTCTTTTTTCGACTTTTAATATGGTACGAAATGGTTATGCTGGTTGGGTATTTACATAGTTATTATAAATGAAGGATGGATCGAACTTTTTTACTATAATTTCATATGTTTTATATGCTACATTTCGATTGATTTTTTTTTACCTTGTTATTTATGATATATCAAATTCGACCTTTTTTTTAGTAGAAGGTTACTAGACAATCCAATTATATTATACAGTGAAAAAAATTAAAAAGAAGGAAGACACAAATAAAAGAAAAAGATCTAGAGTTTAGCTTTAATTAATTTAATTTTTTTATGAATACGGATCCAACACGTATATTGGGAATTCCCATATAAAATTCTACCTGATGATACATCTGTTCATGCAAATTTATACGTTACGTCATGCGAGCAAAAACGATTCTGTAGTAGAATTCGACAATAAAAATTGAGACTCAAAGAATAATCCATTGGTAACAACGTGCCCATCAATTTTCAAAAGAGAAAATCATTTCCTCACAATGATATATGACGGTCACTAGATATTACGTAATATCTAAAAGTTTGGCCAGCACTATAAATGTATTTAGAAACTTTAAATAAATAAAAAAAAAGTCAATTACATAACGAATGACAATTCCAATATAATTTTACGAGGCAAATCTATAAAGGTCGATATAAAAGATCGATTAATAATAAATCCGTACGTTACATAAATATAAATAAAAAAAATACTTAATAAATGTTCAATGAACTTAAATAATTTTTACTTTAGAAGTTTCATGAAACATTTCAAAACTAATAGCCATCCATGAACTTTCCTTATTAGATACCTATACGAATTACAAAGTAGATTCTGCCGTTTTTCTGACAGGCAAATTCACGCTTGATTACACTTCGTGATATTAAACGTAATATTAATATATTAAACGTAACGTTTAACATTTAACGCGAAGGTTTTCGCGTGCCCGTCGTCGTATCTGATAAAAAAATTAATCTCGCATCTCTGCCGATACGTAATCGTGAATGCTGGTCAAACCTTGAACTATAGCAAACAGCGTTTAACGCTCACCGACCTGTAGATCGTTACTGTCCGACTTTTGACATCTTTATTAGACATTCTGTCAATTCCATTGACGATTACGATACGCGACACAAGTGGTGGATGATAATTCGTAGTAAAATTCCTTCTAGGAAAAATACGTAAATAAAATCCTTCACAAATATCCATCTAATAAAGGAATCTTGTACAGGTATATAGAATATACAATGTATATTCTTGTGTCCAAAGTAAATTTGTCTAGTAGTAAAAAGCATATAACACACTAGGCAACTCAAATTATTAAAAATATTCTAAGCTGGTCCAAATTTGTTTTACGATTATTAATCTCTTGAAGGTATAGTCATATTCACTGATCTTTCAAATTTCCCGCTGATATTTTGTCTCGCTCTACCAGTTTTCTTTACTATTTACTTATATAATACATTAAAAGCATCAACTGATAATTTAATCCTTGATGATTTGTCATTAAATTCTTTGAAGAATTTTAAAATTTTCTATCATTAATTATATATGTAATCAATTTTTATTAATTATATTTCATACCACAAACGCGCATACAGAAAAAAATGATTATCATATCCAATGATTTATATTTTTACAAATAATTTTGCCTGCTACAATGACTAACCAGTCATCAATTTCATTCCATTCGGTAATTCAATTATTGTTTGCCTCTATTTTTCAAGCATGATCCAGATACGAATGGGTACTGTGGGAATACAAAAAACGTATATAATTTTATCGAATCATCGAACAAATGCCAATTCACCACTTAACCTTATCTCTACTTAAATATTTAAGTATAAGGCACTGTCATTGATGATAGCATCTGTACTGTCTACATGCTTATTGCTACGGACGAGAGACTTTATTCGATGACTGGTGCAGATATCTCAAAGCAGTAGCAGATTTCGATGCAGCTTCCGTTACGTCAGACACTAGAGAATTTACCATCAGTCATGATCTGCCTTTAGGATCGATGAAAGTCATGACCGGTAGACGATTTTAACAAGATAAGTTTACTCCTCGCTATATGATTCTACGTGACGTAATATTTCGCAATAACGGCAACGATGATTTAAGGTAGTTTTAATAACACGTGTAATAAATAAATGTGCATTAATATCGATACGCAAAGTCTGGCAGGCATTTGCAGTTTTGAACCTTAAAAGTGTGCTGCTTCGTCTTCATCCTACGGTGATTCTTAAGATCAAGAGTTCATACCTGAAACGTGATGTGGCATTTGATCGCTGTGCTATCCAATCGGAGGATCGAGACGGAAAGTTGTACGAATCTTTCTGTGGGTTTGATAAATCAATACAATTCAATGAAATCAAAAAATTAGTACAATCTTTATATTTCAAAAAATATACTTACCTGCGACTACGAAGATAAGGAATTTTTTTAAATCCCATGTTTGTAAATATTTTAGAATTATTATTAGATCAAATCGAAGTCATTTTGTAAGATTTATCTTATTAATTGTATACATATTTATTTGTTGTTAACGTTAATAATTTTAGATACAGACAAAGTAAAAAATACTCATTTGAAAAGTTCCCAAAAAAATGACACATATCAGCTACTCGAACGAGAATTTCGTGATCTAAAAACTTTTTTCTCTTAGCTCTTAATTTCTTTATTATTTTGGACTTCTGGAAATATAATTAGAGAAATAAATTAACAGCTGAGATTCGATCGACAAAAAAGACACCCTGGGGTCTTAAGTGGCATGCAGTAAATTCAAAATTTTTAATTTTAACAGTTAACCACGAACTGGGATTCTTTCGTCGATTATAACGTCGATGGCATCTTTGAATGAAGATGCAATTTTCCATTGCTATCGATCCAATCGATTACGATGATTAATTAGCATTAAAGTATCATGAATAGCCGATGAGTACATCCAATCATAGGCATCGCTAATTCGATGTGATGGATGATGATTGTTAGTGCATTTGTATAAGTCAGTTGATAATGATGATGTACAAAATAAAATCAACTACTGTCGATATAGAATGTACTGGGATAATAGATTGGGATGAAGAATAAGATGAAGACTAGTGGAGGGGAGTTGAGACTGGAGTAGTGTAAAGTGCAGGGCATGGCATGGGCGGGTCGTGCAGGTGAAAGTGCTCTACGCATCTTAGCATCCTCCGTTATTTAAAATTTTTATTCAAGATGCCGGTCAAGGACTAATCGATATCTATAGCTTGTAACGTAGGCGGACGCGTGTTACCAAAGGTTGGCCAATGATCTAGGATCTTCTTTTTATCCTTATGTTCCATCAATACATAATCATAGGACGCTATTAAAAAAGATGTCTCGCGTAAAAAAGAGTGATCGTTTAGAAATAGAGAGACTCATTTTATGCCTTCAAAACATTGAATTATATCAGATTGACTGGTATTAGATTTCTCTTCCGCTTCTTTGCATAAAAATTACCTGATTATATCGTTTATTAGCTTATTAGCAATATTATTAACGTTCATTAGTCGGTCACGTGTCTTCCTGCTCGTTAAGGAATATATTTCCCGTTTCAAATTGACAGCGATGTGTCGAGTGGAATCTAAATCTATATCGGTCAATCATAAACGAGTTTACCATGTGGGATTATTCAGTGTAGAGGTTACTCGGGGGGAGTTCGACGTCACCCTCCTGTGTCTAGCTCCACATAGGCCTAATTTCCACCGACACAGAGCAGAGTTTAAAAGGAGCTGAAATAGAGTCAAGTTTTTTTACTTTCAGCCGTTTCCTTCATACTTCTATTAGGCGGAGTTCTAGTGTTGATCTACACCCAACGGTTCAAGTAGAGTTGATGGGGATTTGAGTTGAAATATCAGTTATACCAACAACGCTTTTTTTTTGTTATTTCTTTTGGATGATTAAGCTCAAGATCATTAAGACTGACTTATGTCATGTATGAACCTGATTCACTCAACCCAGCACCTATCATAGGGTTAGGCCTAAAATTGAGTTTGGCGTTTCCACCGCACTACCGTTCGATTCAACTCTGTTTCAACCTCATTTGAACTCAACGATTACTGCGGTGGAAACTAACTCATAGTTAGCCCCTATGTCTTATAATTTAGTTCTGCTTTTGTGTATCGATTATGTAGTGTTTTGTCGTTATTATTATTGACTGAGCGTGCTGCCTGTTTTACCGGCAGTGTAGAAATTTGTTGTGCTATGTACCAAATGAGTAATGGTTCTTTGACGAATTTAATGGATACATTTGTAGTGTATTTTATTGTAACGGAAAAATTAAAAAATGATTCATTATTTAGATATTAAAGATAGATTCATAATGAGCTGATATAACTTTGAACATTTTTGTTGATCATTGTCTTGTCATGGCAATGTTCTGCCTATTGACATCACTTGCGACGAGTACTTCAGTATTTAACCAACCACGTCGCTGACATCTTGCCTTTGGAAATATGTCAGATTTTTAATCTGGGTTCACTTTAATTTATGAGTCGAAATTCGCTTGTAATTGAAAGGTATCATAACCAAAAGAAAAGCGTTTGTGTGACTTTTAGTTACTGACAATTTAGTTGTCAAATCTGAAGTGAAAATGCCGGATCACTTAGGAGACGATATGCGCAAAGTGAAAGCAGAAGAGGAAAAGGAAGAGAAGGAAATAAAATGTTAGAACTAGAAAAAAACCATAATGTACAACGTCTAACCTTTTTTTTTGAGTCATTAATTTTATACCATTATTTTTTCAGCTCTGGATGAAGGAGACATTGCACTGTTGAAAACCTATGTAAGGATATTTTCCTTGTATTTAGTTAATTTAAAATATTTAATATCGTAGTTTGAAGCTGCTACATTTCACTCTAGTAGTCAGATTTTCAATATGAATAACGAATGGTAGTCTATTAAGATTTGTGATCGTTGCTTTGTTTCAGGAATACTATATTAAATTCACTTTTGTCAATATCTATCAATTTTCAAAATGATTAATTCTGGCTTATTCATATTTCAGGGTCAGGGACAGTACACAAAGAGTATTAAGGCTGTGGAAGAGGATATACAGACAATCATAAAACGTGTGAACGAACTTACTGGCATCAAAGAATCAGACACTGGTCTTGCACCTCCAGCACTTTGGGATCTTGCAGCTGATAAACAAACACTGCAAAATGAACAGCCTCTACAAGTAGCACGTTGTACTAAGATCATCAATGCTGACTCCGATGATCCCAAGTACATCATCAATGTCAAACAATTTGCAAAATTTGTGGTTGACCTGGCAGATTCAGTTGCACCAACTGACATTGAAGAGGGCATGCGCGTTGGTGTTGATCGGAATAAATATCAGATTCACATTCCTCTGCCACCTAAGATTGATCCCACCGTGACAATGATGCAGGTTGAGGAAAAACCTGATGTGACCTACAGTGATGTTGGAGGTTGCAAGGAACAAATTGAAAAATTGCGAGAAGTTGTGGAGACTCCTCTGTTGCATGTAAGTTAAATAGTATAATTCATTGTTTGCCTTTAGAATTAAATCCTAATAAATAAGATGTAGCGTTCATCTTATTTCATTACAAAGATATAGTATAATTATAAAACATTTCTTGGTAGCCAGAGAAATTTGTAAAATTGGGGATCGAGCCACCAAAGGGTGTTCTATTATTTGGCCCACCAGGAACTGGAAAGACCTTGTGTGCACGAGCTGTAGCCAATAGAACAGACGCATGTTTCATCCGTGTTATCGGTTCGGAATTGGTTCAAAAATACGTAGGCGAGGTATGAAGCAATATTTTGCCTTGTATAAAGTGTAACAAATTATCTCCAAAACCATAATTAATATTCTTAATCCACGACTAGGGAGCGCGTATGGTAAGAGAATTATTCGAAATGGCGCGCAGTAAGAAAGCCTGTTTGATCTTCTTTGACGAAATTGATGCTATTGGCGGTGCCCGTTTTGACGATGGCGCCGGTGGGGACAATGAAGTTCAAAGAACTATGTTAGAACTAATTAACCAACTGGACGGGTGGGTTATCAATCACGTAATTAATCATTTCGCATAATCAATCGGTTGGCTGTGACAAAAATATGTCTATTTTCTTAACAGATTTGATCCCAGAGGTAATATCAAGGTTCTCATGGCGACAAATAGGCCAGACACTTTGGATCCGGCATTGATGCGACCTGGTAGATTAGATCGAAAAGTCGAATTTGGTTTACCCGATCTAGAAGGTCGTACGCACATTTTCAAAATTCACGCCAGATCAATGAGCGTCGAGAGAGACATCCGATTTGAGTTGCTGGCACGACTTTGCCCGAACAGCACAGGCGCAGAAATCCGTTCAGTTTGCACCGAGGCTGGAATGTTTGCCATTCGTGCTCGACGCAAAGTGGCTACTGAGAAAGATTTCCTTGAAGCCGTTAATAAGGTCATCAAGTCTTACGCTAAGTTTTCCGCTACACCTAAGTATATGACTTATAATTAAATATTTAGCATGACTCGAGTTGTTTTCGAAGCATAGATTTCGCGTCTGTCTTCTTTGATAAAAATAAATAAAAAAAAGAATTGAAATCTTAAAGCCTTTCTTCTATCGACACTTACTATATTGTATTTTATAAAATGTTCGATAACTACAAAATTTTTGGCATAGCAATGCGTAGCATTTGATAAGAATGCTTTAAAAGATATATTTCTTATTTTTATAATTGGCTTCTTCATTCCCTTCGAAGGAAATTAAGCTTAACAGCTGAATCTGGTTTATTGATTAGTAACGATTTGGAATCTAATTTTTTTCCTTCCCACGTGAACTTCAGCTCTCGGCATATCTGAAAAATGTTTGTTTTTCGTTAGCGTTAAATAAATGTTGATTAATTATTTTTAATATTATACGTACGCGTAACAAAGTGACTTGTATATTCTGTTCGGCTAGACGTCTGGCAATACATGATCTTGGTCCATGGCCAAACGGTAGCAGTAAATAGGGATGTACAGTTTTGCTATTACTTGAAGATTTTTCTTGATCCTCCTTACGGCTCTCTTCGCGGATCCATCGTTCTGGTATAAATGATTGGGAATTTTCGAAATACTCTTCCAAGCGACAAATCACTTGATTCTGCGTAACTACGACGGTCTAAAAATATTCCAGGACTTAAACAAATTATAGTTTGTTTATTATTCCTAGATTCTTTCTCAAAAGATTAAATGAGCCACGTACGCCTTTGGGAACTTGATAGCCATTCAGAATTACGTTGTTCTGTAAAATTCGACCGACACCAACGGAAATTGGATTCAATCTCAAAGTTTCTTTTATGATCGCCTTAGTGTAACTCGCTTTTCCCAAAATAGTGGCGTTCACCGGATCCTCAGGATTCTCCAATAATTTTTTGGATTCTTTGTGAAGAACTTCCTGAGTTCTTGGATTATTCGCTAAGTGATACAATGCAAATGCTGTAGTATAGGTAGTCTGGAAGTAAATCATCATAAATTAATTTGATTCCGAATTAGCTCTCTAATTTTAAATTTAGACTCATTTTCTTACCGTATCTATACCAGCGAGTAACATGTCGCAAGCCATTCCAACGACATCTTTTTCATCCAATGCAGGATTTTTTAAATATATTTCCAAAAGGGACTCTGTGTCCCCTGAAGGAATTTGATTCATTCCTTTTATTTTTCGCGATACCATTTCGATGGCTACCCTTAAAAATAAAATACTTTACATGTAGATATACGAATTGATAAGTATTAGCAAAAGTGTTAAGTAAGCAAGATCTTAAGCAAAACGACTTACTCTTCCATACAGTTTTGTGCTTTGCATAATTTTCTATAGAGAGGTGTATTAAAAAATCTCCACAGTCTCAGACCATTATCCAACGCAAGAATTGCTTTATTAGTCGACAAAGCAGCTTCTATTAATTTTGAACTTCGAGAACCTTCCAGCATCTCTACTTCTGAGAAACTATTTAGTTTTACATCAAAAGCTACCAGACACGTCACTGCGTAACACACAACACATTTTAGACATATGGAAACTTAAATTGTATCAATTTTTTGATGAATGTAATTAGACATTCTTAACCGAATGCGTATAGAATTTTAAGTCGTTAAGAAAATCCTACATTCCAGATAGAGACGCGACAGCAGTGGTAAAAAATTATCGAATTTCTCTCGGGTGCAAATTTTCAAAAATTGCTTGACAACCATATCAGTGTCCTCCAAGTAATTCTTTACATTTTGCGGTCGACTTATGGCCTTTTGCAGTTCTTTACGTAATCTCCACCATTCTGGTCCATTTCTGTGAAGCATAATACAAAGTATTTGAATTCGTTGATAATACGATTAATAAAAAACCCATTTAACAGTGCAAATATTTTAATTAATTAATTACGTAGGTAACAGTCCTCCACTGTTATAAATATGAGGACGATCCTTTCTATATTTTGCAAGAGCAAGATGGCTTCGTCTCTCTGGATGCAAATTCATTTCCGCCCGAAATATTTCAGCAATATCTTCAGGCCTGAAGATCCAAACCAAATGAACACTCGGTACAATTTCCTCTCGAACCAGTGGACCGTACCGAGCCAATTTTTTAGCTCCATTCTCATGTAATCTTTCAAAATTATATTCACCTACAATTAATTTTAAAAAACGATATACTTATTTAAAACTATCGCATTATCAGTTCTATTTTACACTTTTTTTTTATTCCCTCTCTTACCAGAATGGTCAGGATGGAACTCATCCTTACCAACAGCGCAAGAACAAAGTAAAAATAAAAAAACGCGACTTACCAATCCAAGGAAGATACTTGTACAGAGTACCAATAAATGGCAGAGACTTCGGACCTGGAATATCCTCGAATGGTCGAGGACTGAGTTTATTCATCCGTTTCTCGTTTGTGACTGAATGCAGCAAACTTTTTATACATTTTTTTAATACCGACAACATCCTGCTTTTCGACGAGGATTCACTAATCGAATATTTTTTTTTTCGAGGAATTATTAAAAAACTGACACAGCAAGGTTTGGTACTTTGAAATAATCTGGTTTAACGGTTTACCTATTTTTCACTACCTCTGGACCAATCTCGTGAGATGGTTCCTCGTTTACATTCATGGATCAAAACCGTAAGGTCTCCTCATCCTTCCTTTATGGAACACCGATGCTGACTGAAGTCAAGGACTATCTGAGTCCCATCTTCGACCTGGGTCTTTTCTCATCCCCACTTTACATTAGGGAATTATTCTGTTGTCGCTAGGTATTCTGTACCGACTATTGAATTTCAAATGAGTTGCATTTATTTGATACTTTAGATAAGACAACCGATCATTCTTGCACTGTTTCCTGGTTTGATGACGGATACAGTACCTTCATTTGAAATTTGATCGGTTAGATTTTCATTTAATATGAAGCGTATGCAATTGTATTTCTAATTTCTGATTTTCTTCGCATTTACACATTTTTAATCAATTTTAATCAGGCATGTGGAATTTTTCATGAGGAACGGTATCCCACCCGTGTAATCGGATTTGCTTCGATAGATTTCACAAGAGATTCCAAGACCATAGTCTCATGTTAAATTCTTTGTTTCTTGTGTCCTTGAAATGTTTAATTTAATTCTCAGAAGGCTTGCGTATTTTTTGACAAGATCTTTCAGATTTCATAGCAGAAAGTTACAGGTATGATCAATGAATAACTTATATGTGAAAATGTTTAACCGATTTGGAGACAATATATTGTCTTCCGGCCCTTTGAGGATTTATAAATTATGGAAATTCTAGTAATAGAAAGGACAACACAGTATTTACCGTCATCCGTTTACTTGGTTCTAATTATAACACACTGTCTCTCTTATCTGCAAAGTGCCATAAACTTTTCCCACAACTTTACATTCTGACATTAAAATATAAAACAAAATTCAATAATTCAAGCACTGCTGTTCCACCAAAGAAATAAACGCTGATTTTGATATTCTTTAGAATCATTAATTCTCTCATCTTATTCAATCGACAATGCCAGCAGCACTTACATTTATTTAAACTAACAAATGACAATTGCAGATAAAATTTTTTGTACCAAGAAAATAATTATACTAAACTCTGTCGGTTGATTCAAGCCTAATTTAGGTCTGGACATGATAAGAATTGAATAATCAATGGTCAATCAGTATCAACATACTTATCTAAATCCTTCTGGAGATTCGTCTTAGGTATGAAAAGAAGTATTACATACTTGTACTATACTCCTTCAAATGTTTTCATATCATTCGATACAAATCAAAGACATTAGTCACAATACTTATGTCTGCCTGATAAATATACTATAGTCAGAGTCAAGAATCTGTGACTATACACTCGAGTATCCTCATCCATCCTTTCTGGATCCCTTCTCTTGGCGAGACTTACAGTGCTATAATTGCGTAAGCACTCTGTATTTTCAAACGCAGTTGCCACAGGGTTATCGTACTGGCAACAGCAACGCCCAATGTACAGTTTTCCTGCAGCGTCGTCCATTTTATTAATCTGATTGACAGAACCAACTTTCTTTATATCGCGTGCATGGCTGATTTGTGATAATCGTTTAAGAATTCAGGAGCGAAAACCTGTAACCTTTTGAGTGAAATTTTAGAATTATATTGAAAATATTGTGAGAAATGTGGCCGTTCAGTACACTGTGTCAGAGTAAGGTGCGCCTCGTTGGCAAGACCGTCATTATCACCGGAGGGAATACCGGTATCGGCAAGGAAACCGCTAAGGATTTATACAGAAGAGGTAAATTTGAATGACCTTCTTACAAAAATATTTTATACTATTTATTTTTATTGAATTTATTAGATATACAAGATATAACAGACATGTCAATATCAGAAATAAACCCGTGAATTTAGAGCATATAATGTTGAAATAAAATTTGTATCATAATATGTAAATGTCATTTCTTTTCAATAGAATCTTAACTCTTCGTTTTTCTGTCAATCTAAATTATACGCCTGAGTACGTGTGATTGATAAATGTAATATATGATATATGGCCTTCAATTATTATAACTCGTATGCGTTTAAGGATATGGTATTGCATGTATGGTTTGCCTTGAATATACATAATACAAAGAGTAAAAACAGTATACTTATTTTTTTAAGTTTTTATACATCTTCTGACTTTTTTCGTTCAAAGGTGCTCGAGTCATTCTTGCCTGTCGGGACATTCAGAAAGGAAACGAAGCCGCTGAAGAAGTGAAGAATAAATTGCCGTCGAAGTAAACAAACGTGTATAATACACTAGATCCTTGGAGAAAATATCTGCGTGGCATATCTCAACAAATTCCTATGCAAAATAATTAAATATGCTTAACATCAAGTAGCATCATGTTCGTGCAATACATTCTAACATCTAGAACTCGTAGTTTTCCGTGCCGCGAGTCATTCGTATATCGCCAATGGAAAATACGGATGACTTAGCAATAGATTGAAATATTGATAAATAAGCTATACAGTACAAAGTCTTTAGATACGTTTTAGAAATATTGTTAAAACGTATCTGAACGTTTCCTGCTGTAGGGGAATGTTTGCGATGAAACTTGGTAATGATTTAATGTCGATAATAATATAATAATATATGATTAATATTCACAGACCGCAAAGGGAACAATTCCAGGGCGAACCAGGAGAAGTTCTTGTATGTCGTCTGGACTTGACTAGTTTGGCTAGTGTCAGAGAATGTGCACAAAATCTTCACACAACGGAAACAGCTGTGCATATTCTTATCAACAATGCTGGCATAATGATGTGTCCTTACGCAAAGACCGAAGACGGTTTTGAAACTCAACTGCAGACCAATCACCTTGGACATTTTTTGTTCACGCTTCTACTTCTACCGAAGATTCGTACTTCCGGTCCTGGCTGTCGGATTGTTAATGTATCATCGTTGGCTCATACGAGTGAGTCAAAATATTTTTTTTGAAAGTTCCTGTGGGTATCGTATATGATAAAAATTTATTTTTACGTTCTATGGTGACGTGTTAAGTTAATAATAGGCAATTTAGATTGTAATTAAAGTGGGCGTACAATATTGAAAATATTGATACTAAAATATGAAAATAAATTACACTAGCTTATAAGTTAAGTATTTCATACGTATTAATTATTGTGTTATCAACATTATTGTTCGAACAGCTGGAGACATTCATTTTGACGATCTGAATTTGGAAAAGTCTTACTCGCCGATTAAAGCTTACGCTCAAAGCAAGCTAGCTAATGTTTTGTTCACTAAAGAGTTGGATAAACGTTTGAAAGGTATTTATGAACGTAGTATTCTTAATATAGGGTAAACGGCCTAGTGACAGACCACGTCCTGGATTTGGGTCGCGACGGCATAATCTTAACTGCCATAAATATAGTTTTTGTCGAATAGTAATTCAATTAACGGCTAATTAAAAAGCGTTTTTCATTTTATATTGTTGGAGGAAGACACTGCTTTAAATGAAATGTTTTAGAATAGAAATTGACCAGTGAACAGTGCGACCTGTGTGTCAGTGGGCTCCGCAGCGGCAGTGCTAGACGGTGGCAGTTGTGCCGGTCCGAAATCCCAGTAGCAGAGAACCACTATTAAAACAATAATTTTATTAATAGATCTTAATTATTTTTTCACTTGTGTAATAGGCGAATCCCATTCGGAAGGCTTTAAGGCACGTGTTGTAACCCTTAGATTTCAGTTTGGCTATATCACGCGTGAATAGATAGCAAAAATCCAACATGGCTGCTCTTCATCTTTGTAGCTGGGCCGTTTACCCTAACTAATTAATTTAGAGTATATCCAAGGCATGTGTTTCTTATCTAAATAACTAAACGTTATTTAAAATCTTGTATGATATAAGAGATTCGAATTAATTTTTTTCGTTGATATACACCTATCTTGTATTCCCTAACACGTAAATATTAAATCATTTGCAGACGCTAAAATCGATAATATCACTACCTACTCTCTTCATCCTGGTGTTATATCTACCGAATTATCGAGACATTTGGATTCATCGATTTTCCGCGGAAGTCGATCGCTCTTCTCGTTTTTTTGGGGACCATTCATGAAGACACCAGAACAGGGTGCACAGACCACTATCTATTGTGCAGTCGATGAAGAATGTAGTAAAGAGAGTGGACTTTATTATAAGTAAGTATATCTTCATATTTATGTATATAGATTAACCTTAGTAATTATTGATTTTAAGGGAACCGGAAATAACAATGAGGAAGAATAAATTTTCATTTTTTTAGGGAATGCGCAGTGACTAATCCGTCTAACAGAGCTAAGAATGCAAATGTAGCTAATAAATTGTGGAATGAAAGTATGAAGATGGTGGGGTTGGAGCCCGAAGATAATATTGAAGAATTATTGAAAAAGATTGAGAAAGATATTCTACCTCCTCTGCAGGGCATATTAAAAAATACAGAGAAAGACGTTTCATCGTCAAATCCATAATTTTATCTAAGACGACATTGTCTTTATGGGTATCAATATAATTATCGAACAAATACATAATTGTATCGTACAATGGTGGACATGTCCTAAACATAAATATGCCTTTGATATTTTTAAAGCTTTGTATTTAATTATATTGTATTTTTTTTAAATCGAATTCTGCACTCATTAAGGAAGTTTATATATTTAATTTAATAAAATTTTCTTTAATATGCTTGTAAAGGGTGTCCCAAAACAACCGCAAGATTTGAATTAAATAAAAAACACCGTTTTTTCTTTTAATTGTTATTTTTTAGTAAATCGTAAAATACACAGGATAGGGTTATGTATGGAATAACACATAGAGCAAATGGCCTCCACGGCTTTGCTGGCACATACGCACTCTTTTATCGAAATTTTCCATGACCATTTTGCATAAATCTGGCTGAATTTCGTTTCATGTTTCATTTACGATTCAATAAAAGAAATTACAATTTAAAGAGAAAAAAACGGTGTTTTTTATTTAATTCAAATCTTGCGCTAATTATGGAACACCCTTTGTATTATTCAATGATGATCATTATATGCCTAAATAAAACATTACAAGTAGTATAATATTGTTCAATACATTTATTAATTTAAATAGTCGTACGCATGAAGCTTAAAACGTTTAAAAAAGCTTTAAGTATCAAGACACACAACACCGTATCTACATTAAAAATATTATTCTTATTATATCCTCTTCGTCGATCAACGTAGTTTTGAGTATGCCAAAGGTAGAATCAGGTAGAATTAAAATGGTCTGCCAGTATAGGTTTAGTTCCTTCTACCAATGGGGGGGCATAAAGACGCACTGGTTTTTCGAGTTTGAAAATGCATTAGGTCAAGAGTATTGACGAGAGGCAACTGAAAAAACAAACACAGACGCAAATCTCATAAGAGACACAGAGAAGCTAGAGGCTGAAGTCGAATCAAGTATTTGGTAAAAGCCGTTAAAGCTAAGCAGTACTAGTGGGGATTTACAGGTACCAGTGGGAGATAATTTTAAATCTGACGTAATCTACAGCATTGAGGATTTTTGTCTTTAACAGTTAATTGTGACAGAAGATATGCTGGAACCAGCATAAAAGTTCTGGAGGTAAGCAGTTAGAATGCCATGGTATTGTTTACAACATAAAATACTTGGGAACTGGTTCTCTTAACTAATTAGTAATTACCTTTTTTTAAAGGCATAAATCTACACACTTCGCCTTACTTCCAGCACAGATGTACACAGGTATGTTTCTTTTATATTACGAAATCATGCCTAAATCATAAGTATCCGTTGCTCTATGCGAATGGACCAATGGTATAACGTTTATGCCTGTTTAAGAATGGCTTGAGGAAAAAATGAACTACAAGTAGGTATACAAGAAGCGTGTCAATACGTGTCGTAAAAGAAAACGCCCAATATCTCTTCCGTACTTACAGATTCCAAATAGGAGGTTATGGGGAAAGCAGTTGAATGCTTCAGGGTATAAAAATACCATGTTCCACCCTATTGTCAGCATAAAAATAGCACGTTTCATATGACACTATTGTTTTATTGGCAATTCACTGCCATCACTGAACTATAGTCTCAGACTGCCTGGAACTTAGAGCTGCAGAAAGAGTGTTACTAGTGTATTCTGTTCTCGGGATGGCTCATGAGATGACGTATTATTTATGACGTAACGGAAGTAACAAAATAACGCGATATTTGAAATGCGCTTTTGCAGATTCTGAATTTTTCTAGAGTATTTATATAATTAAAGCATCTTCGATAGTCCATGCATATCTGTACTTACAATTAGACAATTTATTAGGGCCCTTATTCCTTCGAGGTGGTTTAATACGTAAACTCTGTTTCTCCTCAAAGTGAAAGTATCTGATTGGCTAACTGTACAGTTTGATCATGTTAAGTTTAAACACCAAATTATGTTGGAGGAATCGAGCCTAGATATTTCACTATGACAGTTATTTTACATATATATTTTTTAGTTAGATAGATAACTTGCCATTTCGTCAAAATATAAATAAAATCTTTATTTTCATGTATATAGATCAAGGTTTTAAAAGCTTGGCGTTTTAAAAACATAGAAGTAACATTTTTATTAAGTTTCTATTTTAATTTACTTAAAATATATAGAATATAGTATATTTGCTTGAACTTTAACATAGACTGCAGTGTATGACAAAATATTCTTACGTGTGGAAAATAACTGAAAATTTTCCATAACATTCCCTTTTCGAGAAACCGCAAACGCAGCGGCTTATTATTCTTCAACTTTCCAAAAATGAACATAACTAACACTTCTTTCTTTATACGTGTCTGAGAGGTTATAGCAAAGATGAATGTTTTCGATTTTAAAATGCATAGAGGCGCTGCGCTCGTTTTCTTGATAGTTCCTTTTATGACGCGCATGACGTACTTCCGTTACACTAATACTCGTTACCTTATAGTTTGCCGTCCTTCCTTATTTTCTTGATGCAAAGACCTGGAACGAGTACAGCTATGTATAAAGATGGAGACGACCCAGGTCGAGAGAGATACTTGCAGAATGTGAATCCCTACTCTTTCTTAAATCTGCTATCCTCTTTTCGAATCAACTATGAAAATTTGAAACTCTTGTCCATACAACGATATTTCCATAAGCAGAGTGTGTAAGAGTGAATCAGCAATTGGGGGCGAAGGGCGAGGGGGAGTCGATCTTTGGTTATCTATACATATTTAATCTTCTGATATGACTTCCTCATACAGCTATTTGGAGTTGAGAGCTTCAACGAATTGTTACTGAGAAACTATAAAATAATTTTTTTAGAGATTTGTCTTAAATAAAAAAAAAGTACTGTGAACAATGCTATTCCATACATCATGCGCGAGTAAAGAGCGGCTCGTTGGTAAAACTGTGATCATCACCGGAGCAAACACCGGTATCGGTAAGGAAACGGCGAGGGATTTATATAGAAGAGGTAAATTTTTGTTCACAAAATATTTTTACCTCATGTCGGTTTTTATTTAAAGCCTGCATTTTTAAAACATTTTTTAAGGCGCTCGAGTAATTCTTGCGTGTCGAGATGTTCAGAAAGCAGACGCGGCTGCTGAAGAAATAAAGTCAAATCCGCCGTCGCAGTAAGTATTAGTTTCACATACCTATGTACTGTTAACTTTTAGTATTTATGTGTAAACGTATAAATGTAGAATTATGATTACAGGTGGCACTTAACCTTTAACGTACAAAAATAAAATATTTCCAAAAAAAAGGATAATGCTGTCCTAAGTTTTAGTTCAAGTTGATTTATAGTTGTGAGGCTTGAATATGAAAATTAATGCCTTGTCTTATTTATACAGACCAAACAAGGAACAGTTCCAGAGTGGACCGGGGGAAATTCTGGTCTATCAGCTGGACCTGTGCAGTTTAGCTAGCGTGAGAAAATGTGCGAAAGATATTTACAAAAAAGAAACAGCAGTGCACATTCTGATCAACAATGCCGGCATGTTTATGCAATCCTTCGCAAAAACTGAAGATGGTTTTGAAACTCAACTGCAGACCAATCATCTTGGACACTTTCTGTTCACGCTTCTATTGCTGCCAAAGATTCGAGCTTCTGGACCAGGCTGTCGAATCATCAATGTATCGTCTCTGGCCCATTACTGTAAGTCAATTTTTACTATGAAAAGTCTAAACGATAACCTAAGCTGATAGGATATCTGTTTAGATATTCTATCTTATCAATATCATGCTCCAACGTATTCCGACTATGAATTACATATTTATGCATGCTTAAGAAACATCTTTGACATTCTCGAGCATATAAAGCAGTACTGCAATGAACGATAGATTTTATGAAACTCTTTATTGCATAAAATATGTAGAATTCAACATTGTATATAATTGTCCAATTTTTCATTTTCTTTTGAAAATCAAGTTCCCGACGACGGTTTCAAACGTATTCTCGCATCTTTCGATAATATTTTCTTATGAAAAACTTCGCCGAAAATCGCTGAAAATCTCTGAAATTCGCTGGGTAATATTTTATACTTTTGACTTCAGGATGATTAACATGAGAAATCTATAACTTAATTACTATAATTTATCTGGCTTGATGATTTCGCGAACATCAGGCCCTCGATGAATATATTTATTCCGTGTCTATTCTTTTTTTAACAGATGGGGTTATTCATTTTGATGATTTAAATTTGGAAAATTCGTATACGTTGAAAGAAGCTTACTGTCAGTCCAAACTGGCTAATGTTTTGTTCACCGTAGAACTGACCAGACGTTTAAAAGGTATTTACGAATGATAAAAATAAATAATAATAAAACAATGCGAAGAAGTAAATATTTATGAAAAATGTCAATCAAATTCTAATCAAATATATTGTACGTAATGAATTTTTTTGTTCACCTTCATATACAGTAGACTCTCTTTAAGCGAACGATTTTGGAGTTTTAGGGGAAAGCGATCAGAGGAAAACGATTAATTAACGAGAGCTCCCACTTTATAGCAGTCCTTTAGCAGAGTTCGTTGTCTTTATTTGTTTTCTAATTCGCAGCCCTGTATGCTTGCATGTCGGTACACTTGGTAGTTGACAGTGGGGATAATCTCAATACCTCGTATGCGCAAGGGATACAAGCGTTTTAACGGGAGTTTACTGTAATAAAAAATAAGTGTATTTCTGTAGTGGATGAAGATTATATTAAACGAATATTTGTAGAGGCCAAAATCGATGGTATCACAACGTACTCCGTTCATCCTGGCGCGGTGAGAACTGACATAGCGAGAAATCTAAATTCATACCTATTTCGCATTATGCAAGTAGTGGTGACTCCTTTTGTGCCACTGTTTTTGAAAACGTCCGAGCAGGGTGCGCAAACTACGATCTACTGTGCAGTCGCTAAAGAGTGTAGTACAGAGAGCGGACTTTATTACAAGTGAGTACAATTTTTAATTTGCTTCACCTTCAATCCTGTTGCGTTTATAGATTGCGGATAAACGAGGTATAATGAACGAGCGTGAATGTATTTTCAATTTTATTCTTTTAGGGAATGCGCGGTAGCAAACTCGACAAATAAAGTTAATGACACAGAGTTGACTGCCAAGTTGTGGAATGAAAGCATGAAGATGGTGGGTTTAGAACAAGAAAACAATCTCGAAGAATTACTCAAGAAGATTGAGAAGAATGTTTTACAGACCGTAGATGATACATTAAAAAATTCTGAAAAAGTCATTCCACCGTCAAAGCCCTAATTTCTGTTGAACAAACAGAAGTTATTAATATGGATATCAATAAAGTGATGAAATACTTTAAATTACAGTGAATGCACGTCTGATATCAAAAAATTGTATCATAAATGGAACATGCTCTACGTACAGTTGTTATTGTGTCAGTATTGTTTTGCTTTCAATGAATATTCTGTATTCCTTGTAAAACTTGTACTTAATCACTAAAATTTAATATACATACGTATATACATTCAATTGATTAATAATAATAAGTGCGTGGTCTTAAGGTGTAAAAATGTAAAACGCTCACAAACAAGAAAGTATGGTTCAATAAATTTATTGAGTTAGAAAGGGTTGTATATGAAGTTGAAAACATTTAAAAGGGCCTTGAGTATCAAGACATTCACGTCATATCTACATTAAAAAATATTATTCATATTTTATCCTAATCATAAATCCATTTTTAGTATGGTGTGGAACGGAGTAGAGGTGGAAGAGGAATATCAGCAAGAACGGGTTTGTGTGTTTTTACTACAGATGGGTAATCATAGACTGGCGCTGGGATTTCTGGAGCATAAGCGGATTGCACGAGTTTAGGTGCAGCAGGAATGTGGGGCAAAGGTGCAGAAATTACTGGAGCATAAGCGGGTTCCAGAAGTTTAGGTGCAGGAGGAATCTGGGGCACAGGAACGGGAGGTCCATAGACAGCCTCAGGCTGTTTGGGTGCCTCGGGAATCTCAGGAGCATATAAGGGTTCAGGGAGTTCTCGGGCATAGACTGGTTGAGGTAGCTCGGGTGGTTCAGGGATATCAGCGAGAACAACGGGAGGACCATAAACTGGTTCAGGTACTTGGGGTACCTCAGGGATTTCAGGAGCATAGAGAGGCTCAGGCAGTTTGGGTGCTTCTGGGATGTCTGCAAGGACAACGGGAGGACCATAAACTGGTTCAGGTACTTGGGGTACCTCCGGGATTTCAGGAGCATAGAGAGGCTCAGGCAGTTTGGGTGCTTCTGGGATGTCTGGGACAACAACGGGAGGACCATAAACTGGTTCAGGTGTTCGTGGTAGTTCAGGAATTTCAGGAGCATAGACAGGCTCAGGCAGTTTGGGTGCTTCTGGGATGTCTGGAACGACAACGGGAGGACCATAAACTGGTTCAGGTGCTTGCGGTAGTTCAGGGATTTCTACTGCAGGTTCTGGAATTTCAGGAGCATAAACTGGATCAGGCAAAACTGGAGGAGGTCCGTAAATAGGTACTGGTGCTGGTGGGGGTGGGGGTGGGGGTGGAGGCGGTGGTGGTGGTGGAGGTGGTGCAAGAGGTTCAGGTGGCCCATAAACCGGTGCAGGGTTTGGTGGAGGAGGTCCATAAACAGGTACGGGTACTGGTGGAGGTGGAGGGGGAGGTGGTGGAGGAGGTGGAGGCGGAGGTGGTGCTTGAGGTTCAGGTGGTCCATAAACCGGTGTAGGTTTTGGCGGGGGAGGTCCGTAAATAGGTACGGGTGCCGGTGGTGGAGGTGGAGGTGGAGGTGGAAGTGGTGCTTTAGGTTCAGGAGGTCCGTAAATCGGTACTGGTGCTGGTGGCGGAAATGGAGGTGGAGGCTGTGCTTGAGCTTCAGGTGGTCCATACGCTGGTGCGGGTACTGGCGGAGGAGGTGCAGGATCCGCTTGTACCTTTGGCGGTGGTGGCAAGTTGGCAAGCTTTTGAGGTGGTCCGTAGATTGGTACCGGTACTGCTGCTGGAGGATCACGATTGATCTGAGGTGGTCCGGAGACAACCCGACGTTCTGGTGGCGGTGGAGGTGGAGGTTGTACAAAGGTCTTGGCTCGATTAATAAGTTGAGGAACTCCATACACGGCATGAGGTACGACTACTTGTTGTTGAGGACCGTCATTCTTTGACAATCCGTTATTGAGATCTGATTGATCTACGTTTTGCGTGTCAACTGGCGCAGATATAAGTTGAGGAGCATATGGGAATGGCTTGGAGATCCTTTCGGTATTGAAATTTGGCAGGTTGAATTCCTCATCATGATGAACCAAATTACTGCCCTTTTGGAATGCAATTACCGGCGGTGGTGGAGGTGGCACAGGTTGCAAAGGTCTCTTCGCTGTTCTTGGGTCGGCTAATGTGAAGGCCACAAAGGCCAACACTAAAAAGTACTTCTGTAATTGAAAAAATAAATGCGAATTAATCAGTAGCTCAACCTGTGATTAATGATTAATGATTTTTTGGATGTCGTATTCACGATATGATGATCAATTATTAACTTGTAGAGTAACTGTACTGCACAGTTCTTGATTATGAGAATAATTGATTGATTTATAGTATAATAATCCCACAATTTTTCACTGTATCTTTTATTAGTTATCCATTTCACTACTCGAATCATGTAATTTTATGTTTTTTCTTTAAACTTTGGATACTTCATTTCTCTTGCAGCTGATGATAAACTATATTCACTGTATAACTTACCATGTTTGGTGATTTGACAGTGAATGTCGAAGAACTGTGCTGAAACTGAAATGTATTCTAGCTTATATACTGAAATCCGAAAATGAAAATTGCCCGAGGAAATTTTATGTTTTCCGCTCCAGGCATAGTATTTCCAAATTCTGTCGTTGTTGTGCATTCTAATACTTCATACATAAAACCCCACTCGCATTTATGTGCTATGAATGAACATAGCGGACTAGAAAATCTTATCCAGTGCCCAGTACAGTACTAATTTGAAACAAAATTGGAATCCATTTCATCCTAAATTATTTATAAACAGTATAAGATCATTTAAATGAATAATACAAAGCATTAAAGGACGAAATCCCTATGTACGTAGAAGGGGAGTTTATATAGAAGTTATATTTCTTAGTATGTGGTATTATTGCTTATATCATCATAGTTGGAAGTCGGGTCGAAGTCGCATCCGGTAGTTTTCCCTTGCCGACGTTTCGCAACTGCAGTTTGTTCCAACAGAGCTTGAAAATCACTTCGATATTTCAGCATTCGATGGTGTCAGTCGATAATTATCGTTCTTGATTTTTTTTAACAAAATCGACAAAGTCGTCCGAAAATCTAGTAAAAATCCGACAATCGCTTCCATTTCCTATTGAAGGCTGTTTTCGGCTGCAATTTCCGTGAAATGACAGCAGGCATTTGGTAAACGACTAAGGCTCCAAAATCATCTAGCAAGACAATAATGTATTCCGCATTCTTGTATAACGGCCGCAAGACAATTCCTCCATTCATTCGTTGCACTCTGATGCACTCGATGCGCGGATCCAAACACAGAAAGTCATTTTAGGCAGTGCAATTATTTTTCAAATAATCGTTGACGTTTCTTGTATATTGATCGACCATAAATCTTGAAATTAAGGTATAAACGTAAGTATCTAAAATTAAGGCACAGGCACAAAAACAACACGTTAAAATAGTCTCTAATATTATCATCGACATAGAAATTATACTAAACCCAATAAATATTCTCAATGCACCCGACTGTCTGTTTTACCATCAATTCTGTTTCTTCGAAAAAATTCAAACCTTCGCGCCACATAAAGTATTGCGAAATCCTAATTTTCTGACAAAGATAAATCTCCACTGTTACGTACCTGGAAAAAGAATACTAATCAGTATATCTTGGAAAAATTTATGGCTGACACGTTGAAACGCAACGACATCCCCTTTTCGTGTATCTTCTTCGTGCATCCTCCGTATGTCCACCTGAGAAGAAAAAACAAAAGGAGGAAGACTGTAAAGAGAGTCGAAGGTACTTACAGTGAATCTCGTTAGCTCGACAAGAGCATGCTCCCTATTTGGTCAGCATCGTCGAAAAACGTAACCGGAGTAATGATAGTATATCTTTTTTATATGTTTCCAATCTTTTTAGCCAACCAAGAGAAGTAACTAGAAAATAACATAGCAGGACAGATCCAACATGTTTATCAAATATAGTCTGGTCCAGTGTGGGTTGATATCCTAGTCGCAAGGAGCCGGACCTGACTGAACGTGGCCGCAAGCCATTAAATTACGAAAAAGGATGATTAAAATAAAAATGAAACTACAGTTTCAATAAAATTCGAATTACGAATTCAAAATAACATTCGAAGCCCATAATTCCACTATGGTAGATCTATCCACACGCAATATTCCATAAACAGCAATCCACGTTATCGTAATAACGATAACAGTAACCATAATAATAATCATTCGCCTTGTAAATTTTCAATGTTATCAGTCGCTAGTATACCAACAAATGATATATTCTCGATCATAATTATCAATAGGCGAGTACCGTAAGGTATGATAAACCCTATGGTAACGTAAGAAGACAATGCGGGTCTGCATTAATCGTAAATAAATACTTAACATAATGTCCAGTTCACATGTCTGAATAACCCGTATGGAGTATCTGTACTATATTGACTATGTAGATAAATCTGTAAACTCGTAAGATCCTTACTAAAAGAATCTGTGAACGTTCGATTATTTATGAAGATGTTTCACAACAAAATTCGCCATCGAGAATATACTAGAAATACGATCATTGGCTTTTGAGGTCATTGAACTTGATTTTGCGAAGGTGGACCCTGAAGTCGTAACGGCGCGTTGCGCGTAGGGAGCGACGCGATTGAATATGCAACTGGCGCTGTTTATTTTCGTGCCCACCCTTATATGTGAGAATACGTGGGCTACCAGGAAGACAATTGGACTATTCGTGAAAAGGGACGCCGGTAACGTATGAGCTGCCAGACTCCCATGAGAAAGCCAAGATCAACGATAACGGGCTGGCATGTTTTTTTGTACTTATATACGGTGCCAACATTAAAATCGAGCAATATTACGCTAGATTTACATTTATGGGTATCGTCCCTCTTAATTTTTTCCGCAATGATTCTATGTGTGAACAAATATTTTATTTACTGATCAACGATGTGGTTCTTTTACGAGAAAAAATAATTGTTTGATTATTTAATGGGTGATATACGTAATTGTTGTGTCACCGGTAACAGTGAGTCATATGAATTTTAGGAATATATATTGAGATTTTTTAAATAACAATTCCTTGAATGACAGTTCGATTACCTTTTATGTGAGCATGAGCATGATGTGTCAGGAATCCTGCGGTGTCCTTGAAAATATTAAACAAGTTTGTAATTAATAAATAATGTCGCGTTTTAACGGAGGTTACCAGAAAGACGATACTTGATTGTCTAACAAGAGCAACGTCCAGAACAAGGATATCGTTAGAAGCAATATGTAAAATTTGTAATAAATAAATGAATATTTATTAACGAATTATATTTATGCAAATTAATTATACGTTTTATACAATTTTTTTAATTGTAAATTTTAAATTCCATTTTCATTACGTAATCAACTTATCACTAAATGTTCAATGAAAATAAAAGTTACACAAATTTTTGTTTATATCTGTAACGGGTCCATAGCAAGTTCATGACACCCGTCATGGTACCAAGGGACATCAGCGCGCTAGGAATCGTCGTAATGGTTACATTTCGTTCTTTCAAATTCTTTAATGCAGCATTACGCAAGCAACAAGGTAGCCGCCAGCGAAGATCATGAAACGATATGTTAATACAGACGAATAAGAAAAGATAGCCGAGTAGGTTAGGTTAGGTTAGATACCTGGGACTTATTCTCTGTATACATATAGGTACTTACGCTTACCTAGTAGGAGATTCCTTTTCTTTTATTTTTAATTTTCCCCTATTCCTCTATGCTCTTTCTTATATCTCGCCAACGTGCACTGAGTTCACATGGCTTATTTTCTTAATGATACAGTACAGTATGTAATATTTAAACTAAAGATTTACGTGATGGATCAATAAGAAGTCTAGCACGATTCATATTAGTCTGGATAATCTCAATGATCTTTGTGTAATAGGTAAATGAAAAATTTGCTCATGCAAAATATCTTGGCATGTTATGTCTCGGAATATTTAAAAGGATGAAAGTAAAGAAATCAATCATATAACTTAAGTTTAACCTCAAACGCATTTGTATAACTAATTTCAAAGTGGTCGTAAGTTACGTAAAGAATATTCGATGAAATTTATTCATTGCTAGGAACGAAAGTTCTTCGGAAGCTAGACGAATGTGAATATTCTTGAGATCGAGGATCGAGACGAATCATAGATCATTTTTTTAATTTTCACTTTCGTCCAAAGACTTCCGGTAGAATAAAATAAATACCAAGCACCTGTTACTCGTACGAATGAATATTCTTAATTGTTATTGTGTCATAAATATTGGTAGAAGCCTACGTGAGCATTGATTAAAATATTCTGATTATCTTACTGCCCCTTTTGATTATTGATAATCGAAATAATAATTCATAAGGGTCGCAGGAAAATTTAATTATCATAATTAATTCCAAGATTCTTACGACTAATTAGAACTGTCAATTGTTCTTTGCTACCGATTTTGAGGTATATCCGGGTAGGAATAATGAATATTAAAACGTACGACATATGTGGAGGGAGGAGAGGCGGAAATTATTTCTTCTAAAGATTGGTGTAAAGAATTGCGAAGGCGTCCACGTATCTGGATTTATCCCCATTCGCTGGAGCAAACCTAACGACCAAGCGACGCCTTTTGGTCCAGTTGGTGGTTGAGTCTTGATCTCTTGTCACTTCAGTGTATCGACACGATTAGGCGCGGCTACTTCGGCTACTAAGGGCCTGTCTCAACTCTCTTTGAGTCTCTTGTGAATTAACGTTAGACAATAATTAGATTTTCGAATCGATTGGACCGACCTGGTCGAAGGGATATCGACTGGTCAGTGTTTTTCGAATTTTTAAAAAAATATTCTGCAGTCTTTTTTCTTTAACAACATGAAGAGACGATTCGATGGTCTACTGTTTTTGGTGAGTCTTATCCGTGCTTTTATTTTGAAATTAATAAGGTCTTTTGAGTTATAATCAATTTATGTTATTTACCCATGTATTTTTTATTAACAAATTATGGATAATTTATTATGTAGCCATGAAGTTGGCGATACTGATTGGAGGTGTTACAATTCATGTAACGTTGAACAAATTTAATGTGCTCTGACTCTTGAATTTATTATATGATAATAAAAGATCAGATTAAGCCATGTGTAACTGTGAGACAAAATTTCGTAATTCAGGTAAATGCTGTTGGAATACAAAATTTTATCGACCTTTTTTTTCAAAATTCAATATAGTCCAACATATTTTTGCGGATGCAAAACTCGACGAGGAGATATTATCTCTTGGCAAAAACATGTCCATATATGAATAACACGTCTATCTTGAAATGCAACGAGAACTCGTTCTCGATTAAATTTTTTTATATCAAAAAATTTATTCCAATCATCCCATGCGAAGATATTATAAGATTTATAAATTATATCTACGCGATGCACTGCGAAGGTTGAAATAAGAATAATAATCGCACGCTTTACCAATGTCAGGCACGATTGCGTTAGCATAGCAGCAAGAGATCGAGATGGAGATCAAGATCGAGATCAAGAAAGTCGTGTAATTCAGTCTCTAATGCATCTGGTATGAGTTAACATCGTGATCCCATTTTTCATAAATGAATGACCGAAGATGCATTAGAAGTTAGTCCATTGATGCACATATATGGAAGTTTTATAAATGACGTCATCAACTTTCTTAATCGTTATTCATCAAATCCGGATGTATCGATTTTTTTGTCGTTTATTAATGAGTCGTTACTAGGGACGTTGAAGGTGTCTGACAGAATTTTTACAAACTTTCGAAAATATCCATTTTTCCACCATGTTGAATGATTTTAGGAAGTTTGCTTTCTACGCCGTAGGGGTTCACCGAATGCGCCGGCAATAAAGCATTAATTGCTGAAAGAATCTAAGGAAAATTTCCAGTTCACCGAAAACGAGAAAGGTGACAATGGCGCCAAACAACTGACTATTACTGAACTTGATTGTCGTTTAGACGCCATAATTAAAGTGAAATTTCATTAACCTTGATAGATGGTGTTTCGTAATTTGTTACGTTACTAAATTCGCGACGCGTAGGTGGAAATGGGCGGTTGTCTGGATTTCTAACGAGCGATCGCTTAACGAAAGATAAATAAGATAAAATTGTTCAATAGGGATATAAATCAGTTGTATATTTCAAGTAAAATGAATTTTGCAAAATATTGTTACTTCGTCGCAAAAATACTGCGACGGTTATATGATGCGAATATATAATATAGATAATTATAAATTAATATTGTCAACTCGGTAATGAGCTATTAAAATTTCAATTTCGATTATATAATTTCATTTTGCGTAACACTGGTGGACGTCATTTGTAAAGTGTCACCTTGAAATATAACTTTCATAATCAGTTACATTAGGCGTAATGCGTGGGCGGTGTTAATTAAATATTAGGTATGCTCTTGAATGAAAATATTTTTAAAATTTATTCGCAATTTCTTTACCTGACAAAAAATATTATCTTCTGTGGTCTTTGAGCAGATAATAAAGCTACTAATTTTAAATTGGTTGCGGTAAGTGCGTCCATGATTCTGATTGGATTTTCATATTTTCAAGAGTCCAAGGGTAATCGAAAAATTTGCCTGATCGATCAACAAAGAAACGCATTCTCGAGATTAACAATCTTATGTCGAAAATGGCCATGATGGACTGAACCACTGTAAAAATAAATGATCGCCCGCCGGATGAAAACAAGGCCAGGCAAATTATAATAAATCACACGAGCAGATGTCATTCTTCAAGAGATTATAAAATTATTCATAGAGACATTTTTTAACTGCAAAATTCGTATTCTACAACACTTTAATATTTATCTAAAAACTAACCATAACATATATTATATTGTCTAAAAACTAGTTTAAGATACATTTTAGATTGAACTAAAATTTCGTTAAATATTTTATGAAAGTCCTTGCACCCTTAAGTACTACGTTTTACAAAACCATAGAATTTCTTCTCAGTGGCAATACGTCGCTGCGCAACGTGCGAGCGTTAAATTATTTAGTTATTTCAATTACCACGATATTTATCTACAACACCGCAATTTCAGGTCAAGTTAATCGGCCAGAGCCTCATTACAGTCCTTGATCTTACTGGGAGGGTCCTGAGACTCTGAGAAATATATTTCGAGGTCCAATGAATAGTAAAAATATTCACAATTCCACGTGGGATCGATCCTATTAAAGTACTATATTGTATCCTAAACAATATATAGGTATACATATCCTGTACGCGTTCCTGATGGTTAGATAGCGATTGACGAGCTCCCATTGCTCAGCCACTCTTTCAAGATACTCATAGTAAAAGTGAAAGCAGTACAGTACGAATATCGTACAGCGAGAGGAAAACACGTCAGTCCATATAATTCGCTGTGTAATCCAATCAGCAAACATGAAAGTCATTATTTTAAGTATCAACATACTACCGAATAATATCGAAACTCTAAGTGGAAAAGTTCTTCAAAGATTCATTAGGAACGTCATTTCTGAAAAGTTTTAAAAGTAAAACAATACGACTCCAGTGTCACGTATACATACCACTGATCGAAAATGTATACCGTCTCTTGTTACTTGTAGTTCTTGTTATTTTTGTTCTTCCGTCATGTCCTCGATGGCCGTATCGTAAAAGTGAAAGCAATTCGGGTCAATCGTAAAAGCAAGAGGAGAAAAGAAGAAAGAATATCGTTGACAGCAAGCACGAATTGCACGTGGCTCCGCAGCGGCCAGTTTTAGTACCTATGAGTTCATTGGCAGGCATAGACAAACGCAGTCGTTGGACGAATGGCGAATATCCAGGGTCTCGTACGTATTTATCCAAGAGAGCAAGAAAAAAGAGAGCTACGAGAGTGCTCCAAGAGAATCGAGTACACTCCCACGCCTTTTATGGAGCCTGTGTAAAATATCGCTGGAAAGATCTTTCAAGACAGTGGATTCGTTTATTTCTTTTTCTCATCTTACACAGCGTATCTGTGTTTCACTCTCTTAAGATTTCAACTCTCGCTAGTCGATAGTACAGTGATGAAAGAAGAAATAGAATTTAATTCAGTGTCACTCGGTACTTACGTGCGTCGAAAATTAACCTAACCTCATCGGTCATTTTGACAGCTATAATAATTTTAAAAATCTAATAATTGTATTCAGACTTGGAATCCTATTCCGGTGATGGTGGTTCGTACGTTTCATATATTTCGTTGCAATCCGGACTGTCAATTCTCTGACGCATTTAGAATTCTGTTGTTTTACGCTTGACGAAGCGGAAGTCATTTTATACTGACTGCATGCATTGCACATACTGCACGTGGTCATAACTGTGTCAGTAAATCCTCGTCTGCCACAAAGAGATGTACGCTCGTTTCCCCTGGGAATAAAGTTTCTTCTGTCTCCTTCAGTCTCCTTTAATACTCTGACCTAACCTAGCGTGATACCGAAAAGCGTTATATTGAATACTGTGAGATAATATCGTAATATCTATCTCACGTGCAGTATTCACCATGCAATACATAACCTTTATTGGAATTTCACGTAAGATACTTGACAAGATCGTAACTAGTATTTAGTATCTTCGTGTACTTGAACTAACTAATAATTCATTGTACAATATAGTATTCACAATACCTCGTGCAGCAGTACGGAAGATTTATGATGCAATTGCAGCATCCACAAAGACGTCGCTGAAAAAGTATTCTTTTTAGGTTACAAATATTTATTAGATCATATTCGTTTCTTGAACTTCTTGTTAAATAGAATTACAAATTTTGATTTCACTAACAGTGCTTATCAGCTTCCGGAAACGTAAGCTATCTAGAAGGTAAAAATTTTCTGGTCAATTTCGTGAAAATTAAACGGTATACGAGATTATTATCGTTATCGTTATCCATATCTCTTAGGCGCTTAACATTATTTTCCAGAATGACGACGACGCACTCGTGCATCTCCAGACGTTCGGGGAATCCCATTAAGGATACGCGTACTATACTCTGCTTTTACGTTCTGCTTAATAAGGATGAAAGTTATATTCATTTAAATAAAGTGCAGCGCCAGAATGATTCTCGTTAAACAAATTATAACTGGAGTGGAGTCAAGGTAGTCATTTTTTCAAAATCTGGATTTAACATAACCTTACTTACATAAAATTCATGCAGAAGGAATCTTGGTTTAACATCTAGATGGAAAATGATATTATCAGTAACCAGTTATGAGTGTGAACAAAAAGCGTGGAATATTATTTAACGAATAACAAGGACAGTATAAAAATGTCTAACCATAAAAATTCCGAGTGTGGAACCATTAACCATGTTGCCGGACTCGTTTTCATCGCCATCTTGAATTCCTTGAATAATACGATCAGTCTACTGCTGCGAGGTACAATGGGTAGAATAAAATATAAATCCATGAAGAGCGTCATTGTTCATATGTAATCTTTATACGGAAATACGTGACATGCAGCGATCATCAAAATGACTTATCTATCGATGATCTAACATCGTCGCGTTGCTTACACATGAGGAACATACATAATACGTCTATATATGGAATAACTCGCTACACATACGGCACATGACGTCATCTAATTCTCGATCATCCTCAGTGCTGCTGATGAGGGTGTAGACATGATTTTAAAAAATCATTAGCATTTCTATTGCTATTTTTTTTGTATAATGTATCCTTTAATCCTCTATTCTCGCCAGCCCCACACATTTTCATTAAATCTTCCTCAGCTTTCAAAGTGTATTGATAATTATTCAATCCAACATAAAAGAAAACAATCCTTTTGTCATTTTAATTTATACATAATACCCTTCACGTTGTTCGTAAACGATTGTTGGTGTAGGATTTGTGGAGGCGGCGAATCGAGTCAGCAATGATCTCAGGCGACTGGTATCTCTACTGCATTACTGGCCAATGTCTTGCTACAGATTTGTACATACGTAGGTAACCTTACTCTCAGCGAAGCCATATTTACCAGTAACTAAAAACTGTTGAACCAGTCTTAAGGAGAGTGGGAGAGTCTTTTATGTTTAAACAAAAGTTTCGTGTCCGAAATTGAAAATTGCGAAGGTTGTTGAATGCATGAATGCTCTCCATATAATAGCTCTAAACAATTGGCAATTCCTCAACGCGTTACCAACTGTCTCTACACGTTTCTACATCTCTTTGGTACTACTTGTACGCGATAAACAACAGTGGCTATGATGTCACCTCAGAGTGGACTAATCGCCATATTAGCATACACGTAAGACTGATACATTTCCCACGCATTTAACGCTTTGGTTGTATGAAATGTAAGTAATTTTAATTTTTCAAAGTAAAACAAAAAATCAAATACAGTTGCGCAGGCCGAAATAAACATTGGATCAGGCACTTTTTATAAAAGGGGTAGAGAGCTTGTTAGATTCTGTTATCAAATTTCTGATTATTTTATAATGCGGTATTGTCTACAGGTTTTGCAATGGTTCTTGTAACCATGGGAACTCTTTTATCGTAAACTTGTTGATCTCTGAATATATTTAAAATGTCTCCAAGAGGTGGTACGTTCAACTTAAGGAAAAAGTGACGTTCCTCCAGCGGAAGTGAGCCCAGGCGAAGGTGGTGTAGGTGAAGGTGTAAGAGGTGGAAGTAAAGAAGATGGAAGTGGCAGTGGAGGTAGAAATGATGGGAGATGGTGGCGAAGGAGTCTTCTAGTGATAGCCAAGCAAATGGCGAGCGTCACTGGTTCTCTTAGTTCGAATATTGCATCCGCTCCTTTAGCCTCGACGGAGCAGCTCGTCGACGGTTTTCGCGAAATTTTATTTCGCAATATTATTTTGGTCCATTGATTATCATCTGGCGATAACGTATGCGAGATAAATTTTACAAATTTTTTTTATATTATTTCTCATTGGATTTTAGGGTTAAGTTAAAATCGTCAAAGCCGGCTCGTATCTGTGAACTTGACATTGACTTTAAGCAGTGATTCACTTAACTTGATCTTGACTGGAAAATAATTGAATGGGGGTCAAACGAAAAGTGTAAAAAATCTACATTGTATAGGGAATAAAAACGAAAGAAAATTTTGAATTTTTGTTTGTTTACGTAATTGTGATATAACGTTTATTATACGGCGATACAATGTCCATGGCTATTTGGATACTGGTGTTCCTGCATTGTGCTGCGGTACGCATGTTTTTTTTTAAATTATTCTAATTTTTATTGCTAATAATGGTTGATATTTTTTATTTTATTTCTTATCATTACGTATCGATTAGGTACTGATAAGGTTCTAAGACTTTTTTAATGAGTTTCATTTAACTATTCAATAAATGTTTAAAATTCACATAAACTGACACTTCTCTTATGTGTCAGAAACTGTACCTAGAAAATTAAAGGATCGTTGACTTTTTACTATCACGAGATAAGTACATATTGTTACTATTTTTACAATAGATGTAATTATCTGTACGTATACAGTAACGTGTACAGCTAAATTACCATAGGCTATAGTGATCTAGTCAAACAATGCAAAAGTGAAATGTGTCAAAATAAAACAACTACTTAATTACTCTCGTGCCACGCTATAGGCGAATTCGTTTCGCCATCGAATGCCGTTATAAAATATCGAATAGAAATGGATGATTTCTATGCCAACGTGCGAAAAATTTCTCAAAATAAAAATCAAGCGTATAGCAATCAATACCGTCCCCATAATTCAGTACAATGAAATTGGACTGAGCATACCGACACAATAAATCTAAACCGGATTAAAAAAAAATATAATCTGGAATACCGCGAATCCCTTGCAATACAATAAAGTCCCGTTAGAATGGTAATACGCTCGAAATTGCAAAAAAGGAAAAAATATTTTTCTTTACAGTACCAAAATATCCATTACATTTTCGTGAGAAAAACATAACCCTAATATTCATATCTAACGTAGACTCAATGGAATTGTGCGGAGATATCGACCAGTCATTCAAAATGTAACAATAGCAATTTTTTTATTTAATAATTGTTCACCGAACGGTAACAATAATAAAGGTTCCACGAAAATACCGGGATATCTTTCGGGATTTCACAATTACTTCTATTCAGTATGATTACCCTTGAAATTAAAACTGATAAGTATCAAGATTACATATACTCGGAAGATCGTGCAAGTAAATGATGTTATCTTAATATTAATAAAAAAAAATCATTTTTAGAGTTTTTTCCTAGTACAAAATCTCATGCTGTATTATTATAACATGAAATATCAATTCCCAAAATGATTTTCTCGGCGAATCAAGCTTAACGCTTTTAAATATTTCAACTGATCGAATGATGATTTTTCAATTAATATTGAAACCATCAATTTCATTGTCACTACTTTTTGCATTATGAATTATCCGTCATTTTTCGTCGATGACCGCGTCGCTGAAAAAATTGTATAGAAAATTAACTTTTTCTTCATTAATACTGTTGATGTAATTGTAATTGCTAAGCATGACGTACTTTCATTATCAAGGTCACGGCAGGTATGTTGGAAGGTAGTTATCTATCAATCGAATACAATCATCACCATACCATAGAATGACAGGCCGTTGACTGAATACCAAATAGTACAATGACATTGGAATCGCTTGACTCATTTACTTCGAATAATAAGCCTAGCAATGATGTCTCACTTTCTCACAGATCATTGATCAATGATATAAATAAAATTTCCGATATAAAACCAGTAAATTATTTAATAGAAATATTATTACCATTTATAACAATTTCTTTTGACAACTACCGGGTGTCAAAACAAAAACTTCCAAGGTCCCCCATTTTTTTTCTTCTCGTAACTTTTTTCAGCGATCACTTTATTAGCACAATTTCCTGGTATATTAGTAGTTCTACCAATATAACCAAAACCAATCTAAGTAGGTAATGCATAAGCAGTCTCGAAATGGCAAAGTTAAAATCCAACAAATACCGAGGACACTCTAGATCGTGATGATTATCAATATCATCGATTGCAGCTTGACTCGATCAACGCGATGGTACCTAAAATTTGCATATAAAATAACAAAAAAGTGAATATATCATTGTAAAACAGGTATATGGTAATGCGACAATCTTCTTAGGTTATCCACAATTCACTAGATAAATTCACAATTTTTTACTCCCGTCTCTATACACATACGTCAAGCAAATACATCGCAATAAAATTCATATATTGGGACTTGAAAAAGTAAAAGTAAGATTTCGCTTAATCGCACTGAGAGGCTTTCGATTTCGTACGACCATTACAGCACGTATATCTCAAAGCAGCTAATATAAAAACCGCATTGATGTCGCGCAGCATAAAGGCGGCCTCGTGTCTGGCGTGTGGACGCGTCTCATTAGGGCGTCGAGTACGCTTTCCTTTTGCTATTGATTGCCAATCGATTATAACCGCGCTCCATATACGTATGTATATGCGCAGGTTGGGGCAAGCCGAATAAAAATTAATGACGGTTCTCATGGTGTATTTTTTTATTTACTTTTTATATCACACTTTTGGTATTAATTTTAAGCATAAACTTATATCATACAGAGAAATATATGTATATAGGCGGAAAATAAATTTTTGCACTCTGTAGCCGCTTGTACTCGTAAATACAAAAAAGGCAAAGAAAAGGAAAAAGTAAAGAAGCAGTTACCGTCGCTGACCCCTTTTCGTTCTAATGACAGATCTAGGTAGCGACTGACCACTGGCGTCAATTGTACGTAAGCCTTAAAGATAATTGCTGTAGGGAATTCCACATCGCATTCTTGCAAAGATACTTAGCCGTCTCTTTGGTGTTGAGTAAATAAATGAAAAAAGAAAAGAAACAGTAAGCACATGATCTCCGTAGTGAAACAGGAAATTCGATAAGAAGTTGAATGGAATTGCGTTAGAAATTCGTCATTGTAAATCCCAGCTTACAATCAACGCGTTTGTTCATTTACATAATGCATTATTCCGGAGCTCGTGTTGTATAAGAATTGTACAATTTTCGTTGGCGCGAAATTCGAATCGGATTTTCAAACGAAAGCTGGATGTTCAAGCGTTCACGGTACAAGACTGATTTGCTTTAGGTTTTTTTATTGGAAATTTGAATTTTCTTTGTATCGTAGCTATGTACATAGACTTAGATCTATTGGAAATAGTTCGCTCTACTTATAGTATATAGACTCCCTATAGCTATAGCGTGTAATGACGTCTTGTACCTAGAGTCGGGCACAATACTAACGGGCGTCATGGCAATTTCACTTTCACGCCGGCGGAAACGCTCCTCTTTTGCTTCTTTTCTTTCCGCAGAGAGCATTATCGTAATCCGGCAAAAATCATTATTGTTCCGGTACAATTTTACGAACGTTGAACCCCTTTCCTGCCACGTCACTAAGTGTCCTGGGTATCCTGGACTGTAACGTTGCTGCTTGTATACCGGTATACACTGTGTGTATATAAGTATTACAGCGTTATAGGACAGAGCCATTCGTGGTAACTTGAGAATTTCTATAGTATGTTAGACAGCATGGAATTTCTAGATGTCGCAGAAAAAGTGTCCTTAGAAAAATTCCCGTGGAGAATCTAGCATCTCACATTTCCTTTTGTCTCGTACAGATAAATTGAATAGGTCAAGATATATATGTATTCGCTTGTTATGTATATGAGGGAATTGTAAATGGATTAAATAACGGATACGTAATTAAGCCTGATTTGTTCAATAAATTTTAATTAAAGAATTAACATTTCAATACCTTAATCAATTCAATTAAGGTTATAGGGTATCGATGAAACTTTGTTGTGTAGAGTTTAAAAAAATGTGAGGTGAATTGGAGAAAGTTTTTTTTTATCGTACACCTCTCAATGGATTTCACAATTGTATTGAATTGGCTGGAGTTCAAAGTTTGTACGTTGGCTTCAGGAAATTCTTAATACTGAGTTAAACATAGTGTAATGGTGAATTTGTATGTTTATGAACCAATCGATAATTTTGACATAAGCGCAGAAACGTGAAATTATTATAATACCGGCTGATGATCAATTATGATGAAATTACTGTAAACAAAATTTTATTTTATTAATCACTTCGTATAGTTCGGTATTTATTGATTTGAAGTCCATACGATGTGAATTTATTATAAAGAAACGGAAACGTAAATAGTAAACTAGTACAGCTCGGGAATTTTACGTCTTTTAATTACATTTAATCAATATTCATTTATACTAATGAATGTCTCCGCTGTTTGTAAATATCATTGATCCCGGTGGATATACGTAATGTGTAAAATTATGATAATGTTCAGTGTGCGTAGAACGGAATCTTTTTTTTCGAAAACTGCGTAAACCTTACAAAATGACGTTATTGTTTGTCTGATCACAATGTCAATGAATATATATTAAAAGATACGCAGTAGATAAAGATTGATTTGGTCAGGAATATATCTTGAATATTTTCATTGTGTTTCACTACTTTTGTTATCTGCAGAATCTCAAGCACATTGCGGGTCTCCATTGTCCATGAATCTTTATCGTTTTTAATTAATCCTGTACTAAACTCGATCGTTATAATTAGCGAATTATACTATGAAAACTGTTCTGCTAAATGGACACAAGTGGTCACGCACATTACTGATTCCATTTCATTTAAATAAAAAAGGAGTAGATTTAACAGTTAGTAGAAGAGTGCACGCGAACCTATTCATCAGATATCATTAAGTCACTATACTAATTATATATAAGATTTAAAATATTTACCGATACATTGTAAAAGTTAAATTACTTTTAGCCTATCCCGTCAAATTATCAGTCCAGAGACAATAAGCAACACCAATAGAGTTCATCATTATCATCATTGCAATCTATCCGAATGCATTTATTATTAAAGTATAGCTAACAAGACAAATGATACTTTAGTTTTAGCATATCATCACGAACCCGGTATAATTATAATTATCTACTTTATAAAAATACAATAAACTTTATAATACCGTCGTACCAATGAAATAATCCTATCGTCCAAAGCCTGTCTCTCTTCGCATCCAAGATGAGACAGGAGGATTGTAAGTTTACAAACGCAAAGTCATTCAAAGTGGCGCGAAGTGAGTGTCATGGCGACAGTAGAATGCGTGGGATTGGAAAAGCCGACTCTCGAGGCTCTGCGCTCCTTATTAAGAAATTCCCGTAGCTAGTCCCATGGCCTCGTGAAATCCCGTACAAGATCCCCATGTAATCCTTTACGTAAATCCACATTATAAACAGTTACAGTGAAACGAAATACAAGACAAAAATTCAAACATAACCTGCATGAACGAGAAAAATCATAATATTCATATGCATTGATATTCCACACACGACCTCGTACGGGTAAGTTGTCAGAGAGATAAAGAACGTTGCAAAATATATTTGAAATTCTAGAACTAAATAGGACATGTCATTTGATATATTTCTATTTGTATATTTGGCAAACTCGTGGTTGTAGTAGTTGGCAGGACTGGTTTGTTACATATAATAGATTGCAAATTATTGGGAATAATCAATTCGATCGACCGAATACAAGGTTGCAACCCGCAACAATAATTTCGAGGTTATACTCGCCCACCTATTGACAGCCTACGACATTCCTGGCCAACTTGCTACCGTTTTCATTTCATTTTTTATTCGAGTAATTACCGAATTTGCATACTATTGCAATCAATGAATGGTGCATCTTATTCGGACGGTGAATCCATTTAATTTATTGGAAATTTATTAGGATACACCTGAGAATTTATATTTCGTATAATTGGACGTGTTACTAGTATACGTTATAGTATACGACGTGACCTAACGCATAATAATCAGTGCTTCGCCTTAACCAAGCCTAGAGAACGGAACATTACTTACATTATCAGGTAATTAGAATGTTTAATGAATCTGTGACCAGGATTATAGGCGCGGAACAACTGAATGATACCCTAATCATTGTTAGTTCTGCTGAAGATAATATGAACATTTTTTAATCATGCACAATAGCGTAATGACTAGAGATCTTGGATCGTTCGCTCAATGACACTCTCTCCAAGTAAATAGCAAATTATTTGTTGTTTTTGGTCTTAAACGGTACTGTAAATATAAATGCAATGATTTTTTAATGAAATACAATTCATAATTTTACCATATGTTTGACGTTATGGATGCTTATATCTAAGGAATGAAATTTTTGCAAATAATTGCAATCTTAAAGTAGCGATAATGTAAGAATTTCTTAAGGTGACTTTATACTAAGTTTGACAGTGCAATTTTGAAAATTATAATTTTTTATTTTCTTCCTCAATCAGATTTCTGTCTTTTGCTTGACCGCGGATGAGATCGAGGCTCAAAGGAGCGGCTGGGATGTCAGTCCTAATACGCAGTACCACATACAAACGGATGAGGGTCCCGAGCGTTACTTCCGGTTCCAGACACTCAGTGGTCAATACCGGAAAGAGAAGAGACTCGAAGATGGAACAGTCGTTGGTACAGAAGGCTGGCTGGATCCTCTGGGATATTTGAGAATCAAAGATTATGTTGCCGACGATCAAGGTTTCCGGATATTGCGGTAATTAATTTTAAAAAATATATAAATTTTATAACCTATATCTATAGTATGCCAGCATACTAAATTTTTTATCGATCGTCATGAGATTCTTGGCACTGAAGATTTCCTAGTATTTATGACATTGCAGAACGGTAATTAGGTAATTACTCTACAATTACAAGGTACTTAAATACTTGTCTTTATAGACATTAATTGGGAACTTTATTAGCTACAATATAAACATATTAATTTGTGTGAGCGTAATTACGTTGCCCGAGAATGGGAACAGTGTTAACCTTGAACTAGTGACAGCCTGAGAATTAACAATAATCTAAACAATACCTGTTGCATTGAGTCATCTTATTGTCATTGCATTTTTCTACATTTACATTGTGGTCTGAATGTCAGTAGTCTTTCTTTACTTATAAACTTTTACTCCCTTTATTTCACTCTAAACCACTGATTGCTGCTTTTCTACCTGATAATAATATTACTTTCTTAATGTCAGATCCAAGACAGTCTTCGTCGGCAAGGACAGACCCATTCAAGATGCAGTATCAGTGTCCAAAAAAGCACCAGCTGATAGTGGAATTTTGGTGAAACCACAAAGACCGCCAAATCCTTTCAGGTAATAAAAAATTACTTGTTTTAAAATATTGTGAAAGCTACGAAACAACAGAAAGTATTGACAGTGACCTTTTTAGATGTATCTAAATGTAAATTGAGGAACTATTTCATTATTTTCCAGACAACCAGAATTGAAAGACGTGCCAAACAGCATAGAAGCGAACACAGTGACACCTTTGAGATCATCTACGACATCATTGGAATCATCAAATCATTATACAACTCCATCGAGCACAGCACTTCCGTATACTGCAAGCATTCCAGAATCTCAGTACGAAGATGGCTATCTAAAACCAAATACGAATTATCTATTACCAGGATACCAATTCCAAAGTCCTTACGTTAGTCCGTACAGGAGTCCTTATCCGTATCATATCCCACCACCAGCTGTGCTTGTTCAGCCACCTGTTTACGACGAAAGCAATGGCCAAGCCAGTCAACAGTTACCCGTGCAAGTTGTGTACCAACCTAACAGTTTGAATTCCTCAACGCAACAAACCAATTACAATCCAGCTGGATATCAAGAAGTAACACCAGTAAAAATTCAGAGACCAGGAATTTCAGGATCACAGGAAGCTTCAGCCAGAACTCCTATTCAAGGATCATCTTCAGCAGCTTCCAGTTCTGCAATATCCCAACAACTCCCACTGTACGACGGTGTTCACTCTACTGCCAATGGTTTCCAGTATTACTTGAAAACTCATTATCACGAAGAAGAGAAACAGCCGAACGATAAGAAAATTGGTTCGTTCGGGTATGTCGACCCTTTCGGCATCCGAAGAGTCATCTATTACAGTGCAGATCCACAAAGTGGATTTTTACACAAAAAGAACAATAGATATGTTGGGTTCAATGCGAGTCCTTATGATCCTTTGCCGCCATCATCGCATCAGAACGTCAAATAACACGTAATCTTGATATAATCAATAAGATTAGCTAAGTATTCAGCTAAGCTCTGATCCTCTATTTATTTAGAGGAGTGCCACTTTTTCGGAATTCCTTAATTCCACCGACTATCTTACATTAAAAAACTTTTTTATAACTTTTTATATACTCAAAAAGGAATTCCATGGAGATCGATCAGTTAGCCTTTTTTTATCTTCGCTTCTCGACTTCTACATGACTCTTCTGTCTGTGATCTAAATTAAAGAAACCAGTGTAGATCCGGTCCATACACAAACAATACTTTTTTACCAGATTAAACGAAAGCGGACTTTACTTACGAAATCCTATCGTATCGCCACGAAGAGTCTGCGAGTAAAGTCGGACAGGCATATTAAATGAACTGCTGCATGAAAGACGTGGGTGTCAAAAATCGGACTAGGCCCACGTATTTTTATACAGTCCTTAATATAAGATTACTTCCTAATCGTCTAATCTCTAATGTGTGCCTTCTAATACGTAAAAGGTTTCTCGGTCTATGTTCAAGGTGGTAAAATTAAATCACCATAAGTAGCGATCAAGTATCCGTCCATTAACAATTTCTGGGTCAGTCGCACCTCCCAAGACACTGATTACAGTCCACTGTATAAATTATTGTCAACGTGGACATGCTAGTTTCTCCTGATAACTTAGTATTAAGCTAATGTCCATTCTGTATGTGTCCATTAGACTTCATCTTGGATTTAGTACGGATACTAAAACGAAACTAAATAATTAGTAATAAGTAGAATAACATATTTATAATTGTGGGCTCATTATGAAATTTTAACAATCAGCATCATTTTTTAATTAGAGGTTCCAGTCTGGAATCTAAATTTGCTAATGTCTTCCTGCGGTTTACAAGTAATGGTATATTGTAAATTTTTTTAATGGAATCGAATCGTGCATCTATTTACCAATTTTATATTGGATGACTAATAAGTATCCTATTTTGTAATTGTTATCGGTTGTGATCGCATGGCTAACCGGATTTCTACCCACGCTTTGTCTCGTACTATCTTATCGCACTATTATACTTATACTATATTATGAGAGAACCGTTATAGTTTTTGGAACCAGTACCAATTTTGGCATGAGTAAAATCGATCAATATCTAATCATTTTTCACGGAATTAATTACGCAGTGACAGGTTTTTTTAGAACACTCAGTTACAGGAATCAAAAACGTTATTAATGATCAAGTGATTAATTTAGTTATTCTTATAATGAAACTCTTGATTACTGTACCTTTGAAAATTCGCTCGTTATTTCATTATTCAGATAAGTTATTCAAAATTTTGTAGGTGAAACGCTACCAGGGATATTTTTTGACGAGTTGCTGTTTACTATTTTTTTAAAAAAAGAAGTCGAATTACATTAATTATCGTAGAATTATCACTGGCTACGATGGTTGGAAGTATATTATGGCCTTATATCCGGTTCAATCGAAATCTAATTGTTTCTTTATGAGGTAGTTAGGTACTACTAATTTAAGTATGTATTGTTGCTAATATTATTAACTATGATGGCACAGACACTGCCCTGTCGATCATGGTGAATTGCACTGTGCACTTCGTTAAGGATACTCGACACATCAGTTTTACCTGAATTTTTGTAACAACTATATTGAACAATAATTTTGCAGATTTGGCAATGGACCCTGGTCGCAGGGCGACGAGAAAACGTGCTTGTAAATAAATAAAACGATCGTGTTTTACAAAAGGAGAAACTATACAGATTATTGTGCGTATAATTATATAGTGAACAAAACCTATTTTTTAAAAGTAATAATCAATACTTATTCTTATTTTCATTAAAATATATACAATTCGTAATTTACCTGATTCTGGTGCTACATGAACTGTGTTGTGTTATTTATCCGCTGTGAATGCAGCAGATTGTTCTAGTTTCGGAATATCTCTCATAGATGTCACTAGATTCACTAAATATCGATTAACTTACGGAAGTAGGAGGATTTTCTAGTTTTTTATAAATCGTTTATTAGAGTGTGTACTAAAGATTTTTGTTTATTTCGATATTTGTTCTATAAAATGGTTGAACCATCCACGGATACCGTAAATGTCGCAGGTGAAGAAAATATAGTTCATTCGGCTATTGACGCTCTAATAAAAGAGGTAAACAATCAGTAAACAATGTTAAGTTTTTTAACGTCTGATTCGAATTAATTTACATGATAAAGGATGCCAGACTCAAAGTGGAAACTGAAAAAGTTATGGAGTCGAAGAAGAAGTGGAAAACACAATACTTCCAATTAGAACGAAGTAATTCTTACCTAGCAGTAGATATAAATAATGAGAAAAAAGATGCGAGTCAGCTCGAAGAGAAAATCAAACTAAAAACTCGTGAAATTTCCGACCGAGAACACGAAGTTTCTTTAGAAGCACAACGCAGTATGGAACGCAGACTGAAAATAACGTGACATATTTTTTGTAATATAACATGACGTAAGTAGATGAAATATTTTTAAATTTATTTCGAGACTATCATTTTATAGCAAAGATTTTGAGGACAATGTCATAGAACTGGCAAACAAAATTCAACAAGCGCAGAGTGAATACGTAAGTTCAAAATGGACGACAATCATTTTTTCACGAGTGGTTTTAATTGTATATCGAACATTATATTTCAGTGCTCCAAAAATTTAAAAAAAGATTGCGAGACTTATTGTATAAGGTACAAAAAATATGCTGAAGAATTACAAAATCTTCAGACACAATTAGATATTCGAAAACAGCGATACGATTTTAATGATCGAACGAAATTCGACGAAGGCAATCTTCTGATTAACTTGCGAATATTGAAGGAGATTTTGTAAATATTTATTATATAATTCATTCTTTCTTCTACTGTGTAAAATTATGATTCTGTATTCTTTTTTTGTTTATTATCACAGAATGGATGATAGTTCTCTAGAGAGGGCCACCAGATCAGGGATGCGTTTGAATCAAGAATTGAATAGTAAAATTAAACAAACTAAAAGGAGATTATCGAATCTCTCCGAAAAATAAGAAAATAATGTGATACAACATTTTGTGAAATATTAATGTCTACGTAATATAAAAAAAGTTTACTGTACTATATCACATTACCCATTTTGTCTGAAATAAATATAGATTTTTTTCTTAAATAACACTACTTAATTAATATTTAAGAATGTTAATTAGTAGTTATTCACTAGTTCCGCGAATAATTTCTTAAGAAATCAAAAGAAAAACTGATTCCCGCATTTTTCCCCTCTTGTTCACTTTTTACCTACAGTGCCACCTGATGAGCAGTGCTGGTTACCATCAAATTGAATTTACGAAAAAGCCGGTACTTGTGCAGTTATGTTTAGAATCTCCGGCGTTCCTGGATATTGAGGTGTTTTATATCAAATTAGTTTGCTGAATTTTACTTAGAATATATGAAGAATGGAGCTCACCGACGATAATCTGTTCACTCTGAACGAGTATCTGAAACACACGCTTAATCCTGATGTCAACGTCAGGCGACCTGGTAATTTAACCTAAAAAAAACTATTACGTTCTGCCTATCTAATATCAACACCATCGAATCAAATCTAAAGAGTTATTTGTGTCGATGATAGTGATTAATATTCTGCCATATCTATGAAATTATGATTTCTTTTATGAATTATACTTACATGCAACACGTAATACTAATGCAAATATGACATAACATAACCTCTGACTTAACTGTTCAATTTAGTTCGAATAATTTATTATTAAATATAAATTTGTTGTATTCTGTTCATTATTTTTTTTTTCGTGGTACTCAATATCGTGAAATAATTTTTTTTAGATATTTATCTTCAAATATTTAATGCATTCAAAATACAAAGCATTGTTTACTGAATATTAATTTTCAGATTCAACTCTTTTTTTTATTACCGAAAACTATTTGTTGCAGCCGAAAAATTTTTGGAATCCGTTGAAGTCAATCAAAATTATCCATTACTACTGCTACATCTGGTGGATAAATCTGAAATTGATATAACAATTCGAGTTGCTGGAGCTGTGGCTTTTAAAAATTACATCAAAAGAAATTGGAAAGTGGTCAGTATCGATTGTGAAGTTTAAAAAAAATGTAATATCTAACGGCACATGTTTAATAGCACCAAAATCTTATATTTCAAATTGTTTTAGTCATTAAATTATAATTATTAGTTCTATTTCAGGATAAAGTGAATCTTATTTAAAGCATTTTATTTCTAAACCTTTTAGGAAGAAGATACTGGTGATCGTATTCATGCACAAGACAGAGATGCAATTAAAAAATTAATAGTCAACTTAATGCTCCACTCTCCAGATTCTATTCAGAAACAACTGTCAGATGCAGTCTCAATAATTGGCCGTCATGATTTCCCTGACAAATGGCCAGAGCTCATTGATCAAATGGTTGAAAAGTTCAACACTGGTGATTTTCATATTATAAATGGTGTCCTGCATACAGCACATTCATTATTTAAACGCTACCGTTATGAATTTAAAAGTCAAAGTCTCTGGACCGAGATAAAATTCGTTTTAGAGCAATTTGCCAAACCACTAACTGATTTGTTCGTAGTAAGTTACTTTAATTATAAATATTACATTTATTTATTTTATATTTTTAAGACATGTTTCTGGCACACTGAACCATATAAAATGTTGACAATTATTCGTAATTTTAGGCTACTATGAACTTGACACAAGTTCATGCAAATAATGTGGAGGCCTTAAAAGTTATTTATAATTCATTAGTTATATTGTGCAAGGTTTTCTATTCTCTGAATTTCCAAGTAAGTGTTACTCCAAAAAAATATTTATTAAGCATTTTAACTAGAATAATGTAAATGATAATTTTTTTAGGATTTACCAGAATTCTTTGAAGATAATATGGCCATTTGGATGTCCAATTTCCATACTTTACTCACAACAGAAGTTTTACCATTACAAACAACAGTAAATATACATTAAAAATAAATACATATGTCGAATGTTAAACTAACAACATTGTCGTTTCCAGGATGACGAGGAAGCTGGAGTAATTGAACAATTAAAATCACAAGTATGCGACAATGTTGGCCTTTATGCACAGAAATACGATGAAGAGTTTCAGCCATACTTGCCCAATTTCGTTACAGCGATTTGGAATTTATTAACATCAACGGGTCAGCAGCCAAAGTTTGATGCGGTGCGACAAATTTTTAATAAACTGGATATATATCACAGAATTTTTTTAAGTCAGATAATGGTTTTCATTTTACTATCATAATCGGAGCATTGTCTATTTATATTTATAGCTTGTATCGAATGCCTTGCAATTTCTGGCAACTGTAGCAGACCGTGCTCAATACAGACACTTGTTCGAAGATCCATCAACATTAGGCAGCATCTGCGAGAAAGTTATCATCCCCAACATGGAATTCCGACGTAAGAATTGACTCATATCTTTGTTCCACGTTATATAGCATTTTCCATTAAAAGCAATGTCTCTCCTATAGAGTCAGATAACGAATTATTCGAAGATAACCCTGAAGAGTACATTCGTCGAGATATCGAAGGTAGCGATGTGGACACTCGTCGTCGTGCAGCATGCGACCTAGTGAAAGTTTTATCAAAATACTTTGAAGTGAAGATCATGGAGATTTTCGGTGCCTACATTCAGGTAAGGCAATAAATAAGTACAGTAAACCCAATTTGTGACTCACATAATGTAATATAATTAATCATTATAAGTTGCTAGAAACAAACAAATGAGTTAATATTACCCCATAGGTAATGTTACAAAATTACGCTGAAAAACCAGCAGAAAATTGGCGCAGCAAGGATGCTGCCCTCTACTTAGTAACAAGCAGTGCGAGCAAAGGTCAAACCCAAAAGCATGGTGTGACACAGAGTAGCGAACTGGTTTCATTGCCTCAATTTGCTGCGCAACACATCCAACCTGAATTGGAAAAGATAAATGGTAAATCTGATACATTATAAGAATAATAGGAAATGATCTTACAGATATTAATCTTAAACTATCCTCTAAATTCTTTCAGTCAATGAGTTTCCTGTGCTGAAAGCAGACGCCATTAAATTCATCATGACCTTCAGATCCATACTACCCCGTGAACTTGTAGTTGGCAGTTTACCACAACTCATTCGACACCTCGCAGCAAGTAGTTCAGTTGTACACAGTTATGCCGCATGTGCAATCGAAAAAATCTTGGCCATAAGAGGACCAGACAACAAACCCATGTAAGAAGAGTTTTTAATTTGTAAAATTCGTTTAGATTACGTATTTTTTGTTGTACCTCACTTTTGTATTTATGTTCCTTGATTACAGCGTTAAAGGAGAAGAGCTCGCGCCACTGGCTGCCGATCTTCTCAAAGGGTTGTTTAACGTGCTGATCATTCAAGGATCTGAAGAGAATGAATACGTTATGAAAGCTATAATGAGAAGCTTTGCTATTCTACAAGAGAGCGTTGTTCCATTCTTAGCAGATTTATTACCAAAATTAACAGAAAAGCTGACAATCGTTGCAAGAAACCCAAGTCGACCCAATTTCAATCATTATTTGTTTGAAACACTAAGTTTGTCCATTAAGTGAGTATTAAATCACATTTTCTGTAGCGCAGACTGATCATATCTTATTGTTCTACTAATCTTTTGCATTTCAGAATTGTGTGTAAAACAAATCCTGAAGCAGTTGCATCATTTGAACAAGCCCTCTTTCCAATATTCCAGGGAATCTTGCAACAAGACGTTCAAGGTACTTTCCAGTTAATTAAGATTTTATTTTTATCGAAATCCTTAAGTGACTGAAATACTATTTGATACCCATGCGTTGCAGAATTCATCCCGTATGTCTTTCAAATTTTGGCACTGTTACTGGAGCTTCATACCGGCAATGAAGTTCCAGAAGCTTACATGGCACTTTTCCCATGTCTATTGGCTCCAGTCCTTTTCGAGAGACAAGGCAATATCCATCCTCTTAATAGGCTTCTGCAAGCTTTTGTTCAGCACGGAGCTCAACAAATAATAGCGCAGGATAAACTCAGCGGACTTCTTGGCGTTTTTCAAAAACTGATTGCATCCAAAGCTAACGACCATGAAGGTTTTCTGCTCATTCAGTGTATCATTGAACATTTTCCACCGTAAGTGAATTTCAGTTTGTACCAACAAGACTTTGAAATATACAGTAAGACCGCAGTTAGCACGTTGTATACGTTCTGAGATTCTAGAGCGATAAACGAGCCAGCGCTATTCCGGGCACATATGGTACGGTAAAGCGACAAGTTCGGGAAATCGGGAGAAAAAATGTTTTACAAGTATTTGTAAAAGTATTACTTCTTCATACTTCTCGGCATTATGTCCTTCTCAGGAGGCAAAGTACCAGTGCAAATGCATTTAACGTAGCAGCGTTAAACGGAGGCTGAGCGTACTAATAAAATCGATTTAAACAATGCTCTGTTTTAGGAACATCTTGGAACAGTATATAAAGCAGGTCTTTGTATTGCTATTTCAAAGACTGTCTTCTTCCAAAACAACTAAATATGTCAAGGGCCTCATAGTTTTCTTTGCCTATTACATTATACGCTATGGGTCAAGCAGTTTGGTAACGATTATTGACCAAATACAACCACAGTGAGTACAATCTCAGACGTGAATTACAAACAATTACAAGAGCTTGCAGAATAAAGTTCATTGTCCTGTGTTCTTATCAGGATGTTTGGCATGGTCGTCGAGCGCGTCCTGATTGCTGATTTACAAAAGGTGTCTGGCGTAATAGAGCGCAAGGTTACGGCAGTGGGAATATCAAATCTTCTAGTAGAATGTCCGGCAATGCTAGAAGCACCATACAATGTATATTACCCTCGACTGTTGGCAACACTCGTCGAATTCTTTGAATTACCTCAAGACGAAACTAGCTTACCGGAAGATCAACTCTTTCCGGAAGTAGAAGATGCGCCTGGATACCAAGCAGCATACAGCCAACTAGTATTTGCGAGGAATCCTAAAACAGATCCATTACAAGGTAAGTTTAGGCACTGTTTACATTGCTGGCTAATTGAAGATTTTACTAACGTCTCCACTCACAGGAAATATGTAGAAATTATAAACTTGCTAATTTTTTTTTTATCCGTTTCTCTTCCCGTCTAGCCATCGGAGATGTTAGACTTCATCTGGCTCAAGGTCTGGGAAAACTCTCTCCAGGGCAACTACCGGGACTCCTAGGTCAAATTCCAGAACCCAATGCCAATCATCTGAGAAACTACTTGCAAACGGCCGGCATAACAGTTGCATAATACGAAATAGACGTCCGCGGCAGACTGAAAATTTATTTGATGGCTCGACGTTTCAACAATATCGAGCTAAATAAACTGTCGAGTTAAGAAATGAGACTTCAATTCGACAGCTAAGTTTTAAGAAGTGAAAATTCGTGAAAATGACATTACGATTGTCGACGAATCACTTGTGGCGCCAAATTTCATTGTTTGTTGTGGCACTCTTTTTTCATATTAGACTTCTTGATCGGTCAAAGTTTCCGTATGAAATTTATACGACGTTAGAACCTAATTTTTTCAACGATAAGAGATAAATAATGATGTTCTTCTCATTTACAGAATTAATATTGTGGTTACGAAAAAAAATTTGCTAGAGAACGTCGTTGGAGTTTACCAATGAATTAAAATCTTGGGCATTTATCGGAGTATGTATCGATTACAAGTAATTTTTGCACATAAATTTTTCATTCGCGAAAAAAAGCCTCGCTGTACAGTTTGGCAAGACACTCCACGATTTTATTAGTTATTCAATATGTTTTTTCGTAACCTTGATGAGACATGTAATTTCCTGCACATTTTTAGAATCCAGTGAAAGAAAAACAATTGTTAATAAACATAGCTACGATTTTTTATCAGACTGCCTTTCAATCGTTACCAGTATCTCGTAATATTAAGTAACAATTGATAATCGTTTTTCACTTAAATTTTTTTTAGTAGTCAACGTAGTATACCTTTGTAAATGAGGAACGAATGCTGCCAGTCAACTACAGACGCTTCACCGATAATTCATCCATATGAGTTTAAAAGAATGTTATCCGTTCGGACCATTTACAACAGAGATGTCGCCATAATCGGAAAATTCTCGATCATTCATATGTAAATGACTAAACTCGCGTGTGAACGTAAATTTCCATACGCCACGGCGATAATTAACATAGCTTTACTGAGTCTCGCGTCAAAATATGCAAATGTACTCCTCCACCGACCAAAGATCTTTGTACCAATCGCTGAAATTGAACTTTGGACAATTTCGCTCCACATGACTGCGCACCTTTCGTCACACCAAAACAAACAGTATACACAGTTCGTGTCCGAGGCTCTCGATCCACTCCAGGAGTTCTTTGACTCTGAGGTATCTCAACAAGAAGAGAAGAAGTTGCTCCTTTGACCAACCAGAAATCATTCTGATAAACAATGAAAAAAAATCTGTCGTTATTCATCAAGATTTATTGTTACAGCTTCTTAAAGATTTAAGCCAATTTCAATATTTTTAGGTTACCAATCCGTTCCGTATCTGTTCTCCAATGATTTGGAGCGACTTAAAACATGGCTATTGTTTTTTATGGCGCCGTTCACGGTCAGCGACAAAAGACGAGGAAAATGCATTCACGTAAAATCACTGCATTCAAATATCCATAAACTGTGTATGCGAACTATGCATAGTTAGAGTCGCGTAACCTGCCGTTTAACTTAGTAATAATTAGTATAAGAGCAGGTAAAGGTCCGCTGCGTAGATACGCCAGTCATTTACAAGGTAATTATTCATTGAGAGACGTCAAAATGAAATGTTCTATATTGTATCAGAATGGTCATTAAGCATTGTGGCATGTCCCTTGACACTGGTTATTGGATCACATTCTTTTAACACGTGGGAATTATTGATTCCTTGATAGCCGATATTTGGAAGTCATTTTGATTTCAGTTAACGACGTCAATTATTAGCATCCGCGCTTTGCATTTGACAAGGATGAACATACGCACGGACGTCAGAGATTCTGAGGATAATTAAAGTCTTGGGAAGTCTACTAATGGTTTGTGAGCCGTTATGATTATGATGAGCATACGTAGATTATTCAAAATTTGTTAGCATTGGACGCGCGATGGAATTGTGTGGATCATTCTCGAACCTCGTAGTGATAATTTAAGTAATCAATAGGTACAAATGCCGTGTGTACTAATAATTCAATTATGACGAATGGTCTGCCACGATAGGGAATTACAAATGAAAAAAAAAACTAGTTCTTTTGTCAAGATTTGTCTCCAATAAATTCGTCTGTTGTACAGATCCGTGATGCAGTTCTGGAGGATGTTAGAAGTATTTAAGTACAGTCATTGTCGAGATAAATGAAGTAAATCTAGAAAATCATTTTTTTTTATGTAATATATGATCTGTCATTAATCAACAATATTTTTTGTAATGGTGAGATGTTAACGACTGAAAGAAATGTGAAATCTCAAGTGTTATAGTTATCTTATTGAAGATGATATTGAAACTTATTGGACTGATAATAATTTTATATTGGTAATTAATAAGACTTATTGTATTTAGATACCTTAGTCTACACATATGAGTGATGACAAAAAAAGTGGTACCATTTATTATTCAGGGTCGATTTAGTGAACTTTGATCTACATACGTAATTTATCTTTCGAATTCCACTTCCGGTAAAAGTGTCACAGCTATTCGCGGTTTTATCCCCACCGTTTCAGAATTTTAGTTCGCGAAAATGCCGATAGATCATATAGACTAAAGGCGTGACGTTACAATCAGGTTCAGTTCCGAACAGTTCGTCAGTCTGTTCAGTTCTCTTGAAATAATTTGATTCATTCCATTCAAGGGCTTAAATTACGATAAACTTACGTTCTACTGTTAAAGTAGATTCAAAATATTAATACAAAATTCAAGTACAGTGAACTGAAATTCATCTCATTTACTAATTCAAGAAATTTTGATATAACAGTTAAAAGGTGACTTTTCAAAATGGTCTACGCTCCAAATAGTAGGACAACCGCCGAATCTGCCGTTATGGCGAGGTAAATATAAAAATTTTATATTAAAACAAAATCTTATCATTAAATTATAACTGTCATCAATTATTATTGTATTGCTCATGCAATCAGATCACTGATGCTCTCTATTCTTTGAGCATGTATGAACCTTGAGTACAATGACGAAAAAAGAATTTAATCACACTAAAAATAATAGAAGGTCACGTATAAATGAAATGGTATAAATATTTCTTCTTATATGAAAGACTGATAGCTAGAAAACTACATTCCTCCCTTAAATTATTACTTGCACATATATTTTAACAAGCATTTATTTTTTTGAAACATAAAAACGAAACTTGAAACATTTTCTTTTCATTTTTATCCACATTAATTTAAAAAAATGTTCCGCACCAAGTAATATTGAAACTAAGCATATTTCTAGTCTTAAATGATATATTGCTCATTAGGCCACACTATATATACGTAGTGACCTAACATATTCCTGGTATCATTTCGTCATCATCCGATGCACGTATAAAGTCGCTGTAAAATTGATACCAATACACTCATTACCGTCAATGCTGCGAATCTTATCGTGCCAATTAGAAAATATCTGAATAAGTGCATGAAGCTTTTGTCAACGGAGCAATTTAGTAATTGCACTTGCAAGTCGTTCCATATCGTTCTATAAGCCGCTATAAGAATATAACGGTTAGCCAAGACATGCCGAGTGCAGGCGTCCGCGGCTCTCTGAAGAGCAACCCCCGCACTCACGATACACCTGTGTAGTTGCAACTAGACTGTAGTGGGGGGTCTGGCGTGTTTCGGCAGAGCCAATCAGAATCTTGGATTATGGTCCGACTTCGAATCATAGATGGGAGGTCGCGCGCAGCAGTGTTAGAACGAGACCGACAGCTAAAGGAGGGGAGATATTGGCAAGCTGGGTGCTGAAAAAGCGAGACACGGGACGTACACGAGGTCGATGGTGCTGCGCAAAATTCACGTGGGAAAACGTTGCGACTAATGGCAGAAGACAAAGATATGAGTATATACAAATACAAAGCAGGAAAGTCTTTTAAAAAAAAATGATTACTGAAACTTCGAACTAAAAATATAGATGAAATGGAAAGATCGGAATTTTGGGAAACTTATCGTGATTGCAAGCTTCTAGATAGAAATTGTGGATCTATATACTACATCCGAAGACACTCTACTTCGTCGACTTTATTATGCATGTAATATATAGGTTAGCTTCATGATTGAAGGTTTTTACAGGTTACAACTTATATACGTTGTTAAGTATTCACATGTACTAGGGAAGAACATTTTTTGTATCTGTTCTAACCCTTGACTCTTTTGAAATACTGTGACAATTTCGGTGATCGATATTGTGTATGCCAGGGTAAAACTAAGGGCCTACGTTGCAAGAAGATATAGATCATAGAAATTGCACTTCCGCAAAATCAGCAATAAAAAGAATGATTGAAAAGAACAATATAGTCAATCGATTAATTTGAATCTCAGGAGAAACATTGCAATTCCGAAAAGCTCTAACTTCGTAAGATAGTGGTGGGGAAGTAAGACAGCGTCAAGCGCCGTGACGGAAGACAACTTTCGATCGTATTTATTGTAAGAGAAGTCAAAAAGATATTTTGCAACAAATTATAGCTCCCAAAGGCAATGAAAATCTTAATATATTATTCTTTTTTACCGTTAACAATTTTTGTACTCCATCGTTCATCGGGAAAGTAATATGGGTGGCGGTAGTGTCGCGGCTGCCGGAGCCTCGTGCCCTTCTTCTTCATTCATCTAGCAACCGTTGATATAAGCGGCGCTTGCTACGCTGCATTCGCCTTTCAAGCACGAAATCAGTACGTGCCCGACCGTCCACTGGTGAACGTTGCGTCAGGTGGCTTAGCTGATATTTCACTCACTTATTTTGTTTTCACTGTTCATCGTCGCAAAGGTGCTACTCCGTGTATTCGTCTATAGTACGTGTTCAACTAATTCAGTGCTAAAATGAACTACGGTGATCTCTCTGTTAGTAACGTGGAGAACAGCAGGTTTGTAGATATAATTACTATTTGAGGATGTAGATTGTCCATTTTTTCCTTGTAATATATAACAAATGCGGCTCCCCCACGATGTACTCTGATCATGCGCTAACATCAGTAGAAGCACCTAGTGAAACTTCTTAACCTATTGCTGCTACCGACTACATATTCACTAGTGAATGTCTTTTGGACGCTCCCTGTCATGTGGCCATTGCCAGTCTGTTCAATCATTCAAGTCTTATTGAGTGCGATGAAAAATTGATATGAGACTACGTGTGCGGATTCGAGAAGCTTTCTGGAAATTGTCATGTGAAAGGAGTATCCAGTTTGTAATTTAGAGTGTCCTCGTAGTAAGATATGGTAAACGCCCACTGTCATCACAGGAGACTCTTTCGTTTTGCATGTCGCACGAGATTTGCTTGATAAGTAATTGAAATTACTGAGGAACTATTCAATAGCTGAAAGCCGGGTGTCGCTAGGAGCGTGGCAGGGGCGGACATGAGGGGCGGTTTGAATTTACAGTGTTGCCGCTTGAAGCATATATTTTTGCTCGAAATCTCTTTCCTCTAGTATATATTTGAATCAGAATTTATATTCTTGTTAGTTATAGATAAAGTATTTTTGGATTTGGTCGTACCTTGGAGTCGTTCGCCACGTGAAGTCTGGGGTCATTGCTTCTTTTATTATAGTTTCTTGGTTTTTAAAATAAATATCTAGTACACGTGCGTCGCTCAAAAGCGTCGAACAAAAAAGCGTGTAACTTGTCGAATTTTTGTTTGCTGATATTACTGCAACGAATAGAGAAAGTATTTTTTGTTGTAATCAGTACAAGTCGGTGGGTACGAGTAAATGAGGAAATAATGACACGAACGCGTGATAATGCTAAAAAAAATCACGTAACCCATCTATGCAGGCCCTTGACCTAAATACGATACGCACATGTCAAACGTGCTTCGAAATATCCTGAAAATAAACATTTCAATGCCGCGTCTCGACACGGTTTACAATTTTACCACGAACCATAGTAACGCACAATTTGAAATTGTATGTTTCTAAAATTTAGCATTAATTTCGCTTTCCCCTATGAGGAGAGGCTCGTTTTACCATTTTTAGTTGAAATGTAACATTTAGCTAACTTTCAAATCCACCAATCGCGAGGATCCACGGGAATTTATGACGTTGACGAAATCAGTTAGATAATTAACATAACCTGAAAAGTACATGGCTTCATTCTGTGATCTAAAAAATATTAGAAAAATAAAAAGATCTTATTGCTACAATACAATCTTGAAGAATTGGATAAAGTAAAACAAGTTTTTTTTTGTGAATGACGATGATCATTAAAAAAAAGTTACATTGACGCACTTTGAATTTAAATCAGATACAACATTTACAAGTGCGAATCGAATATGGATGCTGGTTAGGAAAATAATTTAGTATTGTTTAATAATTTTAGTCATGCTTTTTTTCCTTCATGTACCAATACCGTGTTCCAACCTAAATGCACCGCGAAATAACCGCGTATATACCTTACTTATATTCAAGGAAGCGTGATACCGTTGTTGACTTTATTGCATCATTGATTTTTTTTTCATTGAATTCCATTGAACTATTCATACTTCAAATATTAAATGGATCAATAATTAGACACCACCTTGCTCATACAGTGTGAAAGCAAATATGCAGATAGTAACCATAGAAATCACTGACGCGAAGTTAGTTCTTGATGCAATGTAATATACAACTAATGGTTTCTACACCGGATAGATTGTATTCAGGACTTTCCAGAACAAGTAGCCTTTCCGTTATGTAACTTTTACTTCTAGGATAGTAATATACGCGATGACTACGCGTTATATAGGAATTGATACGTAAAAATCATTTCAACGGTTAATATTGAACACTCAGAAATTTAAAAAAAAAGTTAAGGGTACAATTTATTATACAAAATTGGAGTATGATTGAGGTTAGAAAGACTTGACTTTATCGTTCTAAAAATAATTAAATTTAGAAGTGTGTATCTGTACTTACCAGAGAAAGGCTCGTAGTCCCTAACCTAATTGGAAACAGTTACTCGAAGCGTGTCGAGTTTCTTCATTTTTTTTACCTTCATTGCAAGACGACAATAATGTCACGACGTGTAACAAGATACTAAAATTGCACTTTCTATCGCGACGTTCGTTATTCGAAGAGCATTTAAAAATCCCGCCAAAAGAAGGGCGCGAACATATTCGAAAAAGTAATATGGTCGTCCCTTAACCGGTGAAAGTATTGATTACGACGGGTCGACACCCCTACGAGTAAAGCCGAGCATAGGTCAATGTCGGTCGTATAGTTTTCACTAAACTGAACTCTGTCGATAACCTTTTAATTGATATTGCAGTGGCATAAAATTGCTTTGATATTTTACGTCATTTTTTTTAGTCTTGTATCTATCACAGATCATAACACTGACGTTTGCATGCCGATAATAAATTGTAAATATTGCAAAACTATCAGCTAATTCAAGTAGAAATTATTCTCTATGTTTAGCGTAAAATTAGACATTTGGTGTCATTTGACGACTCAAACACGACTCTTACACAGTGTTTTTTTCTAACAATTGATTTTCGCCGTTCGCCATTTCTCTCTAATATTTTTCAGCCGCCACGAAATTTCGGCATAACTAGATATATTCTCTATAAAGCGGTTTCTTTGTCTCTGGCCGTGTTCTCGGATTTTGTTTTTTCTCCCGAAACTCCGAGAATCAAAAAGGAACAGGAGGACAATACGGGAGGTGAATACGAATACAAGGTATTCGCTCGAAGAAAACGTGTAGGATATTTTTAGTTTCGTTCTTGTACCGAGATATATATAAGCGTTCCTAAAGTAAACTCAATTTGTACGAATTATTCTTGCATCGCGTAGAAAGTCTTTTCAATAGAAAAAAAATACACATTCTCTCCTGAATAATCGCTTGGCTCAAGTTCAACCAAATTCGATATTTTTTTTTCACACAAATAGAATTTAGAAATTTTTACGCTATCTAGCACACTTGTCGGACGTGTAGGCGAATGACTTGTGTGACGAAGCCCAATCTTTGATCCACGAGAGGAACAGCTGTCTACTCTCTACAGGTGGACGTCATATATATATATATATATATATATATATGTACACTAATGTGCGTACACATACCGATACATACAGTTATATGCCAGTAAAGGAGTCGTATACAAAGGATAGGTGCGAACGACCCAGAAGAAGCCAGAACCATGCCAAGAGACGATCGAAAGGTTGCTTTTCTAATTGAGGAGCAGTAAGGTACGGAAAAGAAATTGAGGTCGCTGAATCACAGACGAATAATAAGAGACAGGCGCGATTATACCAATAAACAATGCATTTGTTAATATCGAGTAACGTGTTCACGTAGCTACGACCTTGCCGCATTCCAACCGAAAGTTTTCCCTTTCCACGGGTCATATACGGGATGACCTGTTCCGCGTGAGTTACATACCAATCGGCTGAAATCGGTTAACGAAATCAATCGACCTACTTATCGATATAATCTGTCCTCATTACGACCCATCTTTCAACGCTTGTATCGAAACACACGCGCATCATCCGGCATTTGCATAGCACGTGGGCTACGGTCCTTTTTTTCTATTCCATTTTTTCCTCCGTTCGTCATTTTAAGATGACGACCGGTTGTGGATTCTTGGACCCGTGAACCTTCAGACGTTTACGAACCCTGATACTCCTCCTATCTTCTTAGAAGTCGAGCTTTTCATTAAACACTCTCTGTCAATGTGCACTACGCGAGACGCGTTTGTCATGCAAACAACGACTGTCGTACGATACACATATGTATACAAGGTGTATTTATAAATGGCCAAAAATTGCCATTTTTGTTATATATTTATATAGCGTGAGTACTCGTGTACATAACTATTACGTATAACACGTATTGTACCGGCATATAGCACGACCTTGTGTCGTCAACGATAATGTAATTACAAAACGCGATTGGCATAACCTTTAAGTGGCTGTGAACGTTCCAGAAACTTTATGACTTTGCACCCGTCTTGCGACCTAACCGCGCGTGACAGGTGACGCAGTTGCATTTAAATTACCCGCCCTAATGGGATATACATAAGTGTGCCTACAAAGGAGCAGTGTCATTGTTTGATTTTCATCACTTTGCTTCGTGCACGTTTCTTGGAACGGAATTCGCACGTTATATTTGCACTTCGGGGAATATCCGTATTTTTTATCTTTATTTTTTTTAAAATTAATTGTGCAAGGTAAAAGAAGCTCGTGTCCTCGCTTATTTCCCGGTTGAAGAGACTTTTTCTCTATCGAGTTCTCGTTATATATAGAATATACATCCGTATTAACACCTCACCTTTTGAAACGCTTCGAACTGAAGACAAGATCGAACGACCAATTGCAGTCATCCTTTCATGGAATGCTACCCTTTGATTGGTCGTTAAGTCGCTCTTAGTTTAAGGTCGATCTATACATATAAACGAAGTTTTAATATGCGCTGTAGCGTCTGATTCGGTTGAGATATCGACTTTTATGTATCTTTTTTATCACCATGTTCTACTTACGGACTATTTTGATTTGCATTAGTTTCATTTAACTGTAGATTATTTTTAACCCTGTATGGGGATTAACGTTTCTCGTTATCGACGAGATTATCGTCTGTCTCTGATTTCCTGAATGAAAAATGACACGCGGGATACACGTGGACTTTAAGCTTTTTTTTTTTAAGTTACGACGTAATCTGTATGTGGGATAATGCGTCGATAAGTTTTTTTTTAATTAACATTTTTTTCTAAGAAATGACTTATCAATGTCTGCCAGTATCTCTCTTTTTTTATCGCACGGAATCATTACCTGCTGATTATCATGTGTAAACGTCATCGCGCATTTATCTATCGTACATCGGCTGCTCAGACGCAGCAAAAAGAGAGTACAGAGAAAACATGTGTATGTACGTCTGCCAGATAATACTGCCAGACTGTAAGTTCACACAAATAATCTTTAATATGCTAAATTTAGGTACTCTGTTAAGAATTAATAAGACATTCGCCTGAACTATTAATAATTCAAGTATGCTTAACAGGTTTTTTTTGTTTTTTTCGTGCTAATATTAAATAACGTACTTTTATTCATGAAATTAGAGGATACCGGTTGTAACCAGATTTACGTGAATTTGTATTTACATGGGAATATACATATATAATATCTTTATGTATGAACTCGAACAACGCAGCGTCATGCTTCGAATCCTAATCAGTCTGGTGGTATTCACAGAAATGACTTGGGCGGTCGTATCTCAATGATGTTCGAGATTCTTCTGTTATCTCTCGCACGTGTTACCAAACGAAAATCAAGAGCGTGTCGCACATCGGTTGCCGCGACGACATATTTACTAATATACGCAGGCATCCACGGTTGCGTCCACGTCGATTTTGTAATGAGACCAAGAGGAAGACACGTGACTCGCACGCGTTCAGCACAACGTCGACCTTTGCTTCCATTTTTCATATCTCTTCCATAAGCCTCTGTGGATGGTTTCATCCTAATCGTAATTAATACCTGCCATATCATTTTTTTTTTTTCATATTCACCCAATTGTATCGATTTCCTCTGCCACCACGCATATTACTCGTAACCGCGTTCAAGGCTGACCCAACCTAGACAAATTTTGCGCAGATGCCTTGAAGATATTTTTTTCGTCCGTCCACAAGGTTCCCGATCTCTTTCGATAATTCAGTGAATTTAAAGGTATTTGAAATATGCGGATATGTATGCTTGATTTTCAAGTTATAGAAGTCCTGTAACCTTCGAATGGATGCTTCACGGATGAAGACCAGTGAATTATACTCTTTATTTTAGTACAGTGGGAACTGGTGGATCTCGCGACGGGCTTTTCGAATCCGGAAGCGCGCCGTGCACGGATATTGCGGAAATTACACGACTTTAGGTTCGATGAAGACTGTGATTGGTTTTTTTTTTATTTGAACGAGGTTTGAATGTTATGTAATTTTGATGCAAAGCACTCTGTAAGTGGATCTACATAAGTAAATTGATAGGAAGCGAGTTTGATTCGAATGAGTGTTCTTAGATAATGTTTGATGATTTTAATGATTCTGAATGTGCACGGAATTCAAATGAAACAACAAATTAAATAATCTTTATTGTTATGCAACGATCACGGGAACCGTGAATTCGCCTTTCTCTCAGCGTAACGAATTTTTCTCTTTTTTACCTTTTTTTCTAATTTTTTTTTTTTCAATTCCACTTATCCACTCAGTTTTTCCTCTTTGACTTTTCTATTCGTCATCACGGACACACAAACCCTCATTGACTCTACAATATTATTTGCTACAGCGAAAAAATATACTCATGCCTCTGGCATGCGCGACGTTCATGTTTCTTTTTCTCAAGGACTTCGAACTGAAATTCCCCTGAGTCTTGGAGACTTTCGCTTTGCTTCGAGAAAATTCGGCTGTACTCTTCTTGTGCGTTAGCCGTAATACTTTATTTTTACGATAATTACCTTAGTTTTTATAAATGTTTCACGAAAATTGTAGGGTTACTTTCGTTTATCAGAAAGTTGTTATCTAGAATCATCAATTCCCAGAAACGGCAGCTGCCCGAACGCCACTTATGTTAGCGTTGCTCCCGACAACTGTCGATATAGCAGAAACCTACGTTTATCTATGCAACTATACCTACTGGCGTGTCGCTGCCGTAAGCGACAGGAACGTCAAGCAGCGTTCGAGCAGTTCCCGTTTCTGGCACGTGACAGCAGCCTCAATTATAACAGAAATGTTTCACTGTTGTGTCTTGCCTGATTTCAACGTACATGACCAACCAGACGCTATTTGTTTTCGGTCTTTCATTATTATACTGTCGACGCACAAGTTATTGATATTTACCGGCAAACGGATACCGCGATGGCGGTTTTGATGCAGTCATCGAATTGCAGGTTTTTACCGCTTCAAGTTATTTGTAAACAGAACGAATTTCCAGGTTGCATATTTTCTGCAGTAGTTGCTAATCCTTGTGGCTTGATGCACGCAACACTTGTCGTTAAGGAGTTTGATTACGTGGAACTTATCTAATAACAACTTTATCGATTCAAAGGCTGCTATTGTATAACCTTACAGACAGTCGTTTAATACCACGTTATCACAGGCAGCAAGAGGAAACTGAATAATTATAATTTCTGTTTCGGTCACACAATTACCTTTATGTAAACGTTTAAAATGTTCAACTCAATTCGATTAATTTACAGGGACATCTGCTTAATCCTCGGTCCATATAATTATTAGCCATTCGCAAAATCTCGGATAAACGTAACGAGAGAAAGTTTCACTTCAAAGCTGACTTTCAAGTCTGTCATCAACGCAGGCGTGAAAAGATTTTAAATAGCGAAGAAAGAGAGAAAATTTCTTGATTCGTTAATTGCGGTTATCGCTTGAATCGAAATTCAATCAATTATTGATAAGGTCCAGATGATTAAATTCTCTGAAGTTGCGCTCTGGGGGGTTACTGTATTTATAAAGTGTTTCATCGAAAGCCAAATGCCATCAACCTGGTTCTACAATGTAGCTAGTAGTGTCAGTATGCTTTAACACTTGAGTACATTAACGTCAAGGTGTGATTATTTAATCAAATATTACAATTTTCATGAAATATAGATCGTATAGTAAATTCGATGATTTGCCTATACGCACAACAAAACGCCATTTTTATACTACCTGGAACTAACGACCAATTTACCAATGAAATTTATTCAGTCCTTCAGTTTTATTATTGACCGAAATTAACTTTGTCTTAACTAATAGTTCCAATAATTCCCACCAATACCGTATAATGTCGAGGCGCCACTGTTCTGCTGAACTAACGATCCAAAAGGGTAATTGACATCCGTTCAATTACATTAAATTATCATATGAAATGTTTCTTTGTTTTTTTCGTCTGACGTCAATAATTCAGAAAGGTTTAAGGTTGAAGGTGGAAGGTGTAACGTGAACAGTTTAGAATGAGGAAATGATGCATGTGGAAAACAGTTGAAAACCGCACAAAGGTCGCTTGTGAAATGATACAGAAAAATGGGACTTAATATTTATCAAAGCCAGGAATGATATTTGCATTGGTTTCAATTGCTTACTTTGCATACAATAACGACGATACGTATGCAGGAATAGGTACGTAAAAACTTAGCATCGCAAATTATGAAGCAATGCGTACATGCATTGGACCGTGGACGTTAGTATTGAAATTTGAACTCTTTTTTTTCCTATGGTTCGCGCGTGACTTATTATAAATTGTTAAGTGACTACTTTTTTTTTTTAAATTTTGTATCGTAGCTAACGTAAATTTGCGTCACGGGCGATGGAAAAGATTAAAAATATTTGCTATCTGTCAATTTTGCTCGATCACTCTTAAAATATATATTCCATTACGTCAAGCGATCAAAAAAAATTTAATAAAATTATCATCCTCTTATACGAAGTAGCGTCAAACACTGATGAGCTTTGTAATTATTTTGTCTGCTATTAGTGTCGTACGATGACAAATGATTATTCGAAATCGCGTTAGGTTATCGTAACCTATATAAATTTTCTATGCTTAACTCATACGTTCAACGATTATAATGAATCCTTAAGTTGTAGCGGAATACAGGCTGCTGAAATGTTTATTTTCTAACTTAACCCGGGAGTATGCGCGTGGGGTGTCCGAGATCCCCGAGTCAATGCTGTTCAAATGGGGAACAAAATCGCACGATCCATCCCGGATTAATGATGAAAATATTTCCCCATGCTCTTTCATATTATCAAGCTGCCACTATGCGCCCCGTTAATGATTACGATGACCACGATTGTGAATGATGACGCTAGCCATGTAGCATGACAAATTTGAAGTATGAATCGAAGATCTATTGACGTCAGAGTCATCGAGTCATATCGAATAAATTTACTTAGTCTTTTCTATTTCTCGAATCTCATTCGCAGCCGCCATGTAAGTGCAAAAAAGCACATGATCACGGAACCCGTTTCTCTTAAATTTATTTGCATTATTCATTTTTTAAAGGTAATTCCACGTTCGTACTATGCACACATCGACAAGTCTTACACCTGTAATAATCTCATGCCAAGTATCGCGTGCTTGATAATTCACCAAATACTCTCATAAAAGCCAAAATATTTTTCGAGACAACGATCGTGATGATGTTGCAATATCATAACGTGTTTGTGAAATTTGTATGCACTTCATTTTCTTAAATATTCGTGATCCCGTTACGTTTTGACATTAAATTGCAATGACAGGATTTTCCTGTAGTCAGATATGCGTGATAAGAACTATTGAATTATAAAATGATGAAAAAAAAAATGGAAGAGAAATATTTCAGAAAGAAAGTTTTTCAGAAATTTCAGAAAGTCTCAGAGTGGGAGAGACAATTAATTTTCATTATCGATATTGGGTGGATCGCAGTGTCACTAAGCAATTACGTCGTGTAATAAAGAGTAAAGCGGTAAACATCAGGTTGAATATCAAGGCAAGTTATTGTGATATTCCAAAAAGAGGGTCAAGAAGCGTGTCGTAAAGACAAATATTTGCATGGAAGAACAATATCCTCTGTAATGGTGTGTCCGACGCGCGAATAACAAACCGTTACTTGAAAATAAATCCAATAAAAATATCTTGTTGCCTTAGTTTTATTTCTTAACGGAGAAAGATTTTTTATAACTCGGTATTCCTTTCGTTTCAGAACGACCCTGCGAAGGATCGCTCGCCATGAAGAACCAGAGTTCAGCAACGCGAGCATTCTTAACAGCATGGAGCGTTTCGTACGCACCGTTAATGAAATGGAGGAAACAATCTTGGTACCAAGTCGTTTGCTGGACCTGGCCGTGGGTGATGCTGCCGACACCATTACCATGAAGGGAAAGCGCGGCGCCACCATTAAGGACACCATGGCGAACACTGATCTCTTTCGTCTGTATAACATCGTGAACAGGACGAAGGTCGAGCTCCTTTGGTCCCAGGAACCCGAGGAGGACGATATCATTGCTGATATCGAAAAGGAAAAGAGAAGATCTGCCACTCTTACCCGAAGACCAAGCACTACATCCATGCAGAGCATTCACAGTGCTGCCTCCATCAGTTCCAACGCATCGACTACATCATCATCCTCGGTCTCGTCCTCTGCATGCGATTCGGATTCCGATACCGGAATTGAAAATGATTCTGGTCTTGAGAACGAGGAACCTAGCGACAGGCTGGCCAATATCGCTGCTGATAATTTCCGAAGACATCTCAGGGGTCTTCATCGCAGCATCGAAAGGATGACCGAAGCCGCTGCCTATCTGACACTCAGGTATCAAGCTGGTGTCGGTGGGCAGGTTTGATTCTCCCATTTTCTATCGCGTCATTTTACCCTCCTGTTAAGTTACTTCTTATTAATTTTAATGTTATTAATATTAATATTGATCGTGCATTATAGACGTTCTGCTACACGAGCTTCGCGGCTTTTGGCAACGTCAGAGACTTTAGCCAAATTCTTCACGATAAGATTGCGTATTTGCGCTTTATTAGCTCGTTAACGCGTGAACGCTCCTCTTGATCTTGATGCGCTATGGATACTTCCTTTTGTCTTTATTGAACTTGCCTTATCGTGATATTCTATGTGCGTGTGAATGTTTCGATTAGTGCCTGATTGAGATTGTAATGCCGTACCTCTTATTGTGCAAACTCTTGTGATGATGGTTTGGCGTTTCATCAATGCTTAATTATTCATCGTTACTGGGACAAATATTTATGTTGGCAATTATTGAATTCGTCAATAGTATTCTATGTTTATAATGATTGGATCTTGTTCAGAAACTTTAGTAACGTCCTCGCGTGGTCGAGGAACGTTTTCTAGTTGGAAAACAAATGATTTCAATATTGGTGTTAAAGATTATACGCGAAATAATGATTGTTTCTTCGATAGATAAGTGGAATTCTTCTTGGATTGGGAAAAAAAAAGTGTTTCGTTAGTGAAGGAAGAAGTTATTACAAAAACATGTTTGCTCGGTATAATGTTTTCTTATAAACACACGGGGTGTAATATTTTCGTTTTTGAAATGTCGTAAGGAGTTCTTATGGACGAGGCCATGTTTGCACGCCAGCGGAATTTCATAAGACCTGAGGTCGAGATATATTTTGGATCGCACGTACTTTATGGGTTATGATAAGAATACGTGAATTTACGTTTATCAACAGCCGTTAACTCTTTTTCCCAATTTTGATTTGTTATTTGCACCTTGTTTCTTTTTTCATTACTTTTGTAAATCTTGCATAAAGTGCCAAGGAGTGTACAGTTGTCATTCGGAGTGTCGAACAAAAAATTAAGTATGTAGATCATTATTGTCGATAACGTTGAGGATATTGAAATATCTCGATCCAATGTCATCTTCCACCTAAGGTTTGATAAATGGAGATAAGTTTACTTTAAATTAGTAAGAAAAGATTGTTAAATGCATTTCTTCTTTTCACAATGGCGCATCAAGTTCTTATGTTTCACGAATGTTAGAGAGAGAAAAGGAATTTCTAGAAATATCATAGACACACGTGATATTGGAATTTTTCGAAAAATATTGCAAGACTGAAAGGAGCGTGCATGGGGAAGTAGGCTTTCCGAATTTTGTTTGGAGATAAGAGATTAACTGGGAATGCGAGGATTTTTTCATGTTGTGGCAAAGAAAATAATATAATGAAGAATTGAATGAATTTGAAGAAAAAAAAAGTAAAGAATTGCGATAGTGGAGTATACATTTTTCGAAAAATACCAAATACGAGTTAAGTGCTAAGACTATTGAAGACGAGAATTGTTGAATATATTTTCGGGATAATAACATTGTACGACATCGAGCCCGGTTATTGAACAACATGAATATAGCACTGAGAATTTTTGAAAAAAAAAACATAAAATAAAAAAAATAGTAAAATCCAACAATCTCTTGCATTTTTAAGATCGAGTATTAAAATGGTCCGTATCCCAAGAATTCCAAACGTCGACCGATCCACGAAATATGTATATCGTGATTCAAACGAAAACGTTCGTCTCTTGCATCTAGTAGAATATAAAAATAAAAAAAAAACGAGAAAAGCGAGTGATATTCTGTATATACGGTTCAGGTCTACGATTATTTATTTTTTATTACACTGTACTCTTAAGCGAGCAATGAATCTATATTTATAGTCCTTCTTTCCCCCTTCACAAAACCAGAAACAATAATTTAAAGCGTACACTTTTCTGTGATTTGGAACAAAAGAGAAAAAATATTCCCCAATCAACAATTAAATACCGTACTCACTCGATTTATGTATTTTTCGTCTACTCTGTCAACTTCAAAATGTCTGCATATTCACAGTTTAAAGTGTAATCTATAAAGCAATATTATTTCACGATAAATAAGTACAACCACCGATTATCAAAATTGTTCTGTAACGTAAACTTTATTCACAATGCTTCGGATAGAAACTACGAATTAGAGCGTCAACTAAATGAACAAACAATTGTACAGAGAATTAATGCAAAATTACATTCTACTGTTGGAATTTATTGGGTTATGGCAGAAAAAGTACAACTTTTCAAATCGGTGACAGTTCATGTGTCCCAAAGACTCCACTGTCGTATCGCTATTTCTTTAGTAATATTAGTCATTGCGTAAGGTTAATTAGAAGAAAATTTAGGAAACACAGCAAAACACCGGAAGAATTTCTCCCTGTATATAATTTGTACATACGAATATACGTGTAATATAAATTATATAGGTGTTAATAATGATGGCTTTACATATATATATCTATATATTATTAACCAGTCCTACGGCACTGTCCCCAACAAACAACAAATTTCAAAATGTATGCAAAATTTCGAAAAAATAACATATTTTACGATTACTTTTCGTACATTTGACATAAGACAATTCCAAGCCCTTTTCAATTGAACAATCATTTAAGAATGATTAGATATGATAGTTTAACAATTTATGTTAACGTGTTTTAATTAAATTTATTCCTTGCGGGCATACTTTAGGCATAGAGTGTGGGTCAGCAGTTTCGAAATGTTTTTTTCTTCATTCACGAGTCACGCAACGTTCAAGAATGCAAATGAACAATTATGGAATTCTACTCGAGCATTGTGAGTCTTAAAAATTGTTTTGTCTTAATACAGAATAATATTAGATACGTAAAATCGAAAAGAGAGCAGGAAAAAGATATGTTATAATTATTAATGCAAGTTTACAATGTTTCGAAGTATTAAAATGTACTACATAATCCCTCAAAAAAAGAGAAACAAGCGAAACTAATAAGAATTAATCGTAATACTGAGAAATGGAAATATTCGTCTAACCCATTAAAGAATTTGGAGGGGTTCGGTAACGAAGGATATTTAATTAAATGACAAATACGTATATATATATATATATATATATATATATATATTCATACAATTGGAATTTTTTCAGATTCAGTGACGTAAATGGACTTTTAATAGTCGGCTCAAAAGAAACTGTAATATCCGCATTCAAATCATGACTCGATACTCGTCAGGAAATTAATGATAGTACGTAATACACATTTCATTTATACTGTAGACAGCTAATGTCGTAACACATGTGTATAATTCATCGAGTTATGATGCAATGAAAATAACGTGGCAAACTGGAAATACTTTTGCGTTGAAAAAAATACAAAATTGAATAGATTTTCGCAAATCATAAATCGTTTGTCGTATATATGTACAAGAAATGATGGATTGTTAAATTTTGTATGATGAACAAAAGAATTTCCCAACAATGATTGTACAGCAGCATAACGTAAAATAAATTTATCATTGTCTTTTTATTTTCGTTTCTTTTCTCATAAGTGTCTTACACCATTTCACTCTCCTTTGTGAACATTTATCATCATATTACCGACATCACACGTTTCGTCATTATTGCCAAAACAGCGAGAATCTCTTGTATATTTACACACCGCATTATCTTTATATTGCTTAAAAATCCAATAAATGGCACGTAATCACGAATTATTGTTGAGACACAAGCCGTGCCTACGTAACTGTAGATAGTTGGCACATGTACACAATTTGCGACATACAATTTTGAGGAAAGAGGCAAAAGCGACGTTTGACATTGTACTGGTTCTCCTTGTGGCATTATCTCAGATAAAAGTTCCAGATTCTTTATGACTAAAGCTCCTCCTGAATGCTTATAGTATAGGCTCGACTATCGAATATTGATTGAGCGTCAACTAATATCGACCGCCGACACAAGTTCCTTTATGTTGGCATATTCCGGATCGCTACTGAAAATTTCCAAAAGATCCTTAAACGTTGGTCGATCCTCTGGCAAGTAAGACCAGCAACTTTGCATCACCAAATACACGTGCTCAGGACATTTCTCAGGCTTCTCCAAACGTTCTCCTTTTTCAACGAGCTGAATAACCTAAAATCAAAATATAAAATTGATGCAAATGAATTTTGATTTTATATAAATTAAAAAAAAATATTTTTAGGTAAGTACACCTTCAAACACCATCGCGCTGTTATATCAGCTCTTATACTTTCATACTAAGTGCTCCGAGTAATTGTTTTTCTATAAATATATTTAGAGAAAATAATCGCTAAATATCCACAAACGTAATCGGCATAATAATTTTCCAATTAGAGATTCAATACAATACCTAAAATTATACGGAAACGAGCCGTACGAAAGAAGAAAAATACTATAAATGGAAATGAAATAAAATTAAAGAATGATACAAAAACTATAATAAAGAAATAGTAGAGGCATGAGCAATCTCTCCTTTGCGTGAATTCTCACCGTTACACAAGGAATTTATATAGCTCCTTCGTGCTGACCGAAATAAACACTGAAAATGTGAGTCGCTATTAAGGAAATGAAAAAGAAAACAAAAAACTAGTTCCACGTTAGAGGTAACAAAATTTTAACAAGGGACAAAAGGATTTCTTAAAAGACTTTGGGAAACTAGATTTTATCAATGAAATAAGTGCTGAAGTAATGAAATAAGTCAGGAAACAATCTACCTTCGCCAAGATAGTGTACCAGAGCGATCTTATTTAGTGGTATTGCAACTTAGGTTTAAATAAACCTACGTCATCATGTGAAACAGTCACTTGCTAAAAAGTAACATTGGTAAAAATACAAAAGATGGTGAATAAGCAATCATACGCATACGAAAATCCAACGAAGCCTGATTTATAAAAATATTTACATCATTTACGCACAAGGCTTTATTGTAGATGTCGTTTGGGTACCTTCGATATTTCTCAACTACAGCCTAGACTTCGGCAATGCTAGACTACACTTAATTTACAGTTGCACACGATACGTATCCACAGTCACTCGGTAAAATTCAATTGATTCTATTGTAAGCCTGTCTACTCTTCATACTATTCATGAAACTTCTAGTGCCATCGATTTATATCTGTTTTTCTGACTATATTCGAAATATTGAATAATGCCATTATTATAAACTGTAGCAATAATTAATAGTCAGTTACTCACATCAACTCCACGTCTATCACCATATGGCTGTTCACCATAGGAAAACATTTCCCACAATGTAATGCCAAAGCTCCATACATCACTGGCATGCGAGAAAGTTCCAAAATTGTAAGACTCCGGAGCATACCTTGAGAAGAGGGACGAATAAATTTGTATTGAGACCAACATAGATAGTACAGAATCCTTGTAAAAGTGAATTATACCATTTTATTGGCCATTTTCCACCTTTCGTAGCTCTGTAATAATCATTTGATTGAAATGTTCTGGATAAACCAAAATCACTGATTTTGGCTTGATGCCTGGAAGCTAATAAAATGTTCCTGGCGGCCAAATCTCGATGCACAAGTCTCAATTCCTCTAAATACTTCATACCTTAAACCAATGAATTGGAAATTAATATTTACGATTCTTATAATACATCAGCAATTAATTAATCGAATCCTTATAGATTATTTTACGTATGTGTAAACTATGCATAGCCATCTATGTACGTGTGAAATGACAAAGGTTTCATGTTCTCTCATGAGCCGTGCAGCGGGATACAATTTCATTGGGCAACTAAAAGGAATCCTTATCGAATAACGAAGATGGTCAAATTACTTACCACAGGCTATCTGGGAAGCCCAGATCTTTAGTTCATAATTGGCGCTAACTCTGTCTGGAAATTCAAGCAGATAAGCCAACATCGATCCCATTGTAATCAATTCTTGCACCTGAAAGTATTTATTTAAAATAATTATTCTTATATAATTTTATGTACGTACGGAATATCATAAAATTTTAACTTGAGCGCAACCTTCAGTGTACGAAATGAAAATCTTGATGTTAATCTATGTAGCGCATGCAGTATTAAGGGAGATAATAATAGATAAAACGTTCCTCTTTGTATTTACCATTAACAACGGCGGACCTTCTGAGAAACCGATTAGCTTGACGATGCAGTGATGATTTAACGTCATCATAAGTCGGGCTTCCCTTAAGAAATTTTGACGAGTATCCTCATTATGCGACTCTCTTAATGTTTTTATGGCTACGGGTTCCTGAATCTTACTAGGTGACTCATAAACCCCTTCGTAAACTGCACCGAATTCTCCCTCGCCGAGAACTTCTCCCAATATGAGATTCTTTCCGAGGATAAAATCTATTTTCAAAGGTTTTAATCATGTGTAACCCGGATATTCTTACTTCTGGTGACATTAAGACAGTTTACCTTGAGCTATAGTAGGTTCATGTGTTAAATCACAAGACAATTGACCTGGTTCCAGGTTCTCATTTGTGTCATCGACTGAATGTGTTGGATCCCTCATCGGAAGTGCTTCTTCTTCTTTTCTTTTATTAAGAGTCTGCTTCTTTTTTGTGAGGGTGTTCTATGAAAGAAATATATTTGATAAAATCATGCTTATAAACAAAGCAATGTTCGATAAGTCGTCATAATTAAATGAAATACAAACTCCATTAAAAATTGACGCTGGCATTTCCGGGATCGGAGGCCTTGGAACCGGAGCAATGGGATGATTTAATGGTCCAGGTAAACCATCGGGCATACACTGATAATGTTCCACGACATGTTCCAGAGATGAAAGATAAGGCCCATTATCGATAAATAAAAAGTCCCTCTGTACTGATAAAAAATTTTGTTACAAGCCACAAATGAAATTATAATTCCAATTAGAATGATCCAATTCGTTTCAAATCATAAAATAACATTCGCGTGATCATTAATATTCTTTAGGAATGTCTGACCTTTTTCTGTATTTGAAAATGATAAGCTTGTCCGTGATACATGACAGTAAGCACGTAACTACCGCCATGGCGATCGCTAAATCGAACCAAGAAAGAACCATCTATATTTCCATGTTTCTGTAAAAGAGCAATAGCTTCCGAGCGATCCAGAGTTCCATGATACCAATCACTACGCTTCTCTTTTGGCGCTGGGCCTTGATAGTTACCTGCGATAAATCAGTGAATTGAGAATAAATTAATCTATGATCGTGATTCATGAAATAATTTGATTAAAAGTAAAGTTTTTAGGATGACACGTACGAAGCAGCTTGGCGCATTCTAAATAACCATTGCGTTTTGCCAAATCTGCTGGAACGTCATCAGCCAATGTACGGGGATTAACTGGTGCATTCATAGACAATAATACTTGAATCACTTCTTTGTGACCACGACTGGCCGCTTCGTGCAGCGGTACCATTCCTAGAAATAATTAATAATTGTAATCTTAGTTCTTATATTATTGTTTAATAACGCTCTTATGATACTTATGAAATTATTATAAATTGTTTATGTACTATCAGTAGGTTTGGGGTTCACATTTTTATATATCGTAGTGATATTTGGTATAAAGACACTGGTAGCTGCTATGAATTTTAGAATTTTTATTAAAATTTTTTGATTATTTTATTAGTATTTTAATAAACCGATGTTCATTAACTTTGAACTACTTACCAGTTTCTGTATGTCGGGCTTGGACATTTGCTCCTCCAGAAATGAGTATGCGCACAGTGCTTGGTAAGTTACTTTGACATGCATACTGAAAAGCCAAACTTAAGATTAGTTCACAAAAATTTAAAAAAGAAAATCCTCAGATCATTGTAGCTTCATCGAATATACCTCGTTCCTTGATAAAGCAGCATTTCAGCATAAAATGTTAATATTAAGTAATTTAAATTTATTATTATTAAATTTATGTAGTTAAAAGTATTGATAAATTATAAAATTATAATTGGGTTAAATATTGTGACGCTCGTGCAAGAAAACTACTCATTAAATCTCCATTGCGATAATATAAACACTTACATGAAGCGGTGTGTAACCAGCAGAATCACGGCAATTCACGCTGGCTTTACTTTGTATTAACTTTTTGAGAATCTCATCAGCACCACCTTTAGCTGCCAAATGAACAGCGGTCTGACCTAATTGATTTTTTGCTTCCAAATTTCTGTACCCACATTTTAGCAATTCGGAGACAATTGTATAATTACGCTGAAAATATAGGTTGTAAAGTTATTAAGATTTTCTATTTCGAATGAAGAAATAGGAGTAAGGCGAGGAATGAAGGATTCGTTACTTGAATTGTAGCACGATGTAAAAGATTTGTACATCCATGCCTACGAGTGTCATGTGGTGGTGGTTTTCCTTTACATGGTATCTTTAGTTTTGTTTCCAGAGCATGATTGTCCTCCTGATAATACTCTATCAGCGTGTCAAGGCCATGTATTGTGGTTTCGTCATCTGCAAAAGTTCTATGTTTTATATTTCCAAAATTAAGTAAAATATTACAAAGTTTATAAAAATGCATGAATGTTAAATAAAAAGAATAACATACTGAAACAAATATAAAAGTAAAAAGTATTATATCCAAAAAAAAGGATAGTACCTATGGAAAAGAAAGCATCTTCCCCATGTTTTCGTATCTGATAGTGAATTACTTCTCCATTATGAAGTACAGATAACACGTAATCTCCACATGATGTACTGCTCTCCCGAACTAAAAAAATCCCGTCTTCCTGCGACTCTATAAAAACAAACGTCATTGTTTTCTTAATCCATAACATGGCAAGCAATTAAATTCCAATAAATGTCACTCTGATCATAGGAAATGACAGAAATGAGAGACAGTTGCACTACCTTCCTTAAGTAGGTTCTCAGCACCTTCTCTTGATAATTTACCATGATACCAACAAACATTATCCTCTGAAGCCATTTTCAAGGACACAAATTATAATTAACGTTCTTATGATCAATTCTCATATCATGATCTTTCATTTATCTGCAGCGCAATACATTTTAACTGTTACAAATTAAATAATATTTGTTTCTTTGTTTATGTCCCTTAAATGGTGGATACCAAGGTTCTTACAAAACAGATTGAATCTACTGAACATCAAAGATAAAAATGACATTTATTACATTAATAATAATAATATTATTATTATTCCATAAACAATGCTTGAAACATAGATGGTCATCCGCAAGAGAGCAGGAGCAGACCAGGATGAGTAGAGAGTTGCATAATGCTATGGTTTTGGACGATATCAAAAACATGGCGCTAAATCGTAGCGGCGAGTCCGGGTGTAGGATTTTGTGATTACCGCCTCTGTCGACAAAGCATATCCCGTCGTAGCCGAGCTGAACGTGAACACCAACGCGCAGCTTGGCGGGCACAGGTTCTACACTACTCACCGCTAGTTCTCAAAGCAGCTCTTAGAACGAGACCGGGAACTATAGAACTTCTCAAGAACTATTTAAAAAGACTATCGTTGAAACATTTTTAAGACATTTTTAAGAAACTGCGGTGCCAAGTTGACACCCATGTAGCACCTCAATTTTTACTAAATATTACTGGATCTTGATTTACTTTCAAAATTTATTCAAAATATAAAATTGAGGCTAAACCAAAATATCGCAGAATATACGGATTAGATAAAACTTGAATTGAAACTGTAGAATATCGAAAAAAAATTACGTTCAAATTGAAATATTAATAAGTTAGGTGTTTGGAACATTAAAATAATTAATTAAATCAATAAAGTTAAATATTGCCACTTAGAAATTGGAAATTCTGGCCAAGCATATGTAGAAGTACTGGAATTTGCCCAAAATTGTATGGGCGCCAGTTTGTCGCGTAGCGCTCGGCGAGTGGGATCAGGCGGATGGTGAGGGGAGCGCTGAGGCAGTGCCCGGACTCGGACCGCTTATTCTTCTTCGAGCTGGTCTCCTACAATGCTCTCTTGGAAACACCTCTCATATCCATTTCCAACATTCTTGTATTTTTATATTTGTTTCTTCTTTAATTTCTTATTTCTTTATCTTTCATTCTTCACTTTCTTATTTATTTCTTTCCTCATTTCTTCTCATTTTCGTCAATTTGGCACCGCACTTTCTTAAAAATGTTTCAACAATAGGCTTTTTTAATACTTATTTCAAACTTAATTATATATCAAATTCAGGTCACGGAGTAAAAAACAATAATAGCGTGTATAAAATTGTATATTAAAATTGCTAAAATCATATATATTCAGTAACAGATTACGTCGTCAATCAATAGAATTTTTTAGGATCCGCTGTCCTCTCTGATCCAAATAACTTATAATACTTTTTAAAAGTCAACCTTAATAGTACAAATGACCTATTAATACAATTTAAGTCAATTTATTCTGGGCTTTCGACAGTGTATTTAATTGTATCCATATTCGTAGCGAAATGAATAATATTATTATAAAAAATAAACCCTTTACACCCCATATTAAATGTAGCTAATTAAATTAGTATGAATATTTATATAATTTTCATTTTACTCCACAACTCTGAGAATATAAAATATAATTTCCTAAATAACCGATGTCTATACAATCATATGATATGCATAGTACCTCTGTCCTTAGACAAAAGAGTCGTATCACATCCGAATCAAACAGTTTTCTTTTTACTAGTAAGTGATATATTCGGGGCAGTCAGACTATCACTAGCATCCTGTAGACTAATAGCTGGAGAGTTCGATGTGCAGGAGCTAGACTTTCCTGATGAGGAATTAGAGTTTTGAATGTTCGGCGTGGACGTTCTTCCTCTAAGAAGCACAGCTCTATCAGTAGACTTGCTTGCATCCTTTATTGAGATCGAAGAAACATCACTGAGATCTGGAAGGCCACCAACTTCTGATTTAAGTCCTGGAGATATCGTTCTTCTGGCAGTGTTCATAGGAGTCACATCTGAATTCGAAGAGGAACTCAAAGCACTAGCTTCTCTTGTTTTTTTAAGAGTCGTTGCTGCCCAACCAAGACCAAGCTTCTTCAACGTCACTTCCATTTCTTCAAGCGTCGATGCATATTTTAATACATCAGATGACGGTGTACTAGTTATCTCAGATATTCCAGACAGTGCTGAGAAACTGTTGAAACTTGTACTAGTTATTTTATTTTCACGATTAGCTGCACTAGTTGAATCAGACTGTTCTGATCCTTGTCGGATGTTCTGAGCCGATAGCACTTGAGTTAATGGCCGATCTGAATCAGTAGATTCAAATTTACTCAACTCTCCAGAACCACCACCAGACATACGGCGACTAGTTGTTGGAGATGATTGTTTATTTTTATGTGGAGAATCCTGCGGACTTCTTTGTGGCGATTGTTCAGTCGGCAGGGGCGCCACATGCACGAATGATTTTCCTATTGTTTGGGATGCTTTTCGTCCTTGGGATTCTTCAGATTTTCTTGTTGAGGATGCTAAACGAGTTGGAGTCTCTGATTGTGACGCGTTATCCAGCGCCAGGCTACGTCGAGACTTACCAGTTAGACTTCTGACTGAGCTTTGACTTTTGTTAACTGTGTCTGGTGTATCAAGTTCTACGATTGTTGATAAATCATGACCGGGTGAGACTAGTGTGTCTGCTCTGAAATAATAATTTCATTGGTCATCATACAATTCTTTGTAGGAAAATTAAATTGTAATGTAAAAGTACCTGTAACCGTTGTTACCCAAGGTAACTGGTGGTTTTCCTCTACCATTTGAAGATCGTTGATTTTCTTCAAGACAAGATAGAGTCCTCCGTGAAACTTTAGGTATTCCAGCTAACACAGGCACAAACTCCTCTTCCTTAATAGCCTGTAAAAAGAATGATATATTATGTCTGTTGACTTTTAGAATTTACATAATAAATGACCACTATTGAACATAATATACAGTATTACCGTAAAGTTCCAAGAAATTTGCCTATTTCCAGGATTCGAATTTTCATCTGCAGACGGCGCTACTGTAGCAGAATCGACAGGTGCTCTTGTCGGCGACAAACTCTTTCGTTGCTCATTCTCATTAGCCTGCATCCCTTCGTCCTTGACTTCAGATTTATTCAGACTCTTACTTTGCTCCAAAATTTCTTTAGACAATTTTTTCACCATGTCTTCGTGTGGACTCGAAGAAGTCGGCCACGGCGCATCAGCAGCGCCAACAGGTGCAGAACGTGGTGTTTTTAATGCACGCAATCGTCCTGGCGATAGGTTTACAGGCTCGTCGCTAATGACTCTAGGTTTCGCTTTAGTTTTTTCATCCTTACTATTCTGTTCACGTGCTTCAGGTTCCTCAGTACTGGTGTTCGTGGGTTCCTTAGTCGCTCGGGAAGGACCAGGTCGAGCAGCTTGTAGTGGTTCATTTCCAGCAATTATTCGTTCTGAATCCATCAGGGTTTGTGCTAGTTGGCTGTGAATAGCTTCAATACTGTCGACTAGTCTTCGTACACTATAAAGATCACTGCGCATGGGTCGTGCTGGTGGAAGTTGCATGAAACTACTTTCATCACTTGGTGTCACTAGTGAAAATTCCATTCCTGAAAATTAAAGCCATTAAATTTCGATTATTTAGTTTATATAATACTATTAATATATGTGTTGCTTAACAAAAATCTTGTCTACCTCTTTGATCGTTACGAACACGCTCAATTAAATCGCTCAAAGAAGCAATGCGTTCTGTGCACATATGTTGGAGATCGTCATATTTTTTAAGAATTTCCGGAGAATTCTTTATAGACTCGTCATAAGCTTCAAGTTTCTCATGGATTAGCGTACAAGTAGGATTTCGACAGATGCATCTTTGTTTTTGCACTGGTTTTCGTCTCACCCGCCCTGGTGACCGCATTTCACTTTTTTGAGTGGAGATTGTCTCTGTCAAGGTTGAACGGTCTTCACGACCAGTCTGAGAGCTGGTCGTGCTAGTTCCTGTATACTGTAGAACCATGTTAAAATGCTCAGAGCGAGGAACGTTGGATGGTAACATCATAGTCCTTGGGGATGGTGTCTCTGGCGATGAGACGGGACTGACCAGTCTTCGAGGTGGGCGTTCCAAAGATGAATCCAATAATTCCAGTATAGGTGTATTATTATTCAACAGTCTTGCCAACATAGCGGGAGCGGATGGTGGGGGACTTGCATAGGAAGTAGAAGTGTCTGAGGTTTCTCTGATTTTTACAGACCTGCGTCTTGATAGTCTTATCGGACCCGCAGCCGTGCTAGGTCCCGGTGCAGGTCCAACTCCAGTAGAAACACGTTCTTGGGTCTGTTGATCGGGAGGAGTCTGATACGCTTGTGAACTCTCCGTACTAGAATCCACTTGGATTCTTGCATCTATCCGTTTCCTCAAAGACGTTTTTCTTGGAGTTACCGGTGCAGATCTTGCTGCTCTCTTTGACGGAGACCCAGTCTTACTCGATGGTGTCGAATGCGCTTTCGCTAAAAATCTAGGCGAACGTCTTAACTTTGTGGACTTTTTCTTTTTTGGAGTTACGCGAACGTATTTTTTATCAATATCAATCACTACTCCCGTTAGCACCGACCCTGAAGAACTACTGTCTTGCACAGGACTTGCCAGAGATACTTTAACTTGATTGCTAGAACTATGTCTAGACTGAGGATCCTGATTACTACTTTCAGGTAAAGTCTCTTGCTCTGAATGATTTTCCTTGGTAGACTTTTTGTCTGTTACTAACTCAACCTGGACAGACTGATCACGTGCTGCACCTATTTGCTCCAGAGTGGATGTCTGTATAGCAATTTCTATTTTTGTTGGCTGCTGTTTCTTTTCCTTCTTACAACACTCTTCAGAATTCGATAGATTGATTACTTTAATCTCAGGCGAGGGATGCTTTGTAGGTGGAGATTTCTTCGAAGGTGATTTTCTTGACAATGACCTAGATGGTCCAGGCTGTGGCTCGTCGAACAGTGGTCTGAGGCTGGCATTAAAAACTTCATTTGGTAAATTAGCGCCAAATTCTCTCAGTAAAAGACGCTTCTGCCTTTCAACCTTTTTCAGCATCTCCAAAATCTGCTCCTCGCGAGATAACTGTTCATCTTCTTTATTCTCTTGCTTTGCACGATCCTTCTCAGAAAATGGCGCATCCTCCCATACTGGAGATGGTTCACGAGATCGAATCTCTCTAGGTGGTAGAGTTATAACTCTTTCAGGGATTACAGGCGAATGATGATGTTCAGCAGTTTCATGCATAATTTCTTCGAAAGCTCTATCCATTTTTCGCTGACGTTTTTCTTGGCATTCTTTACGTCGAGCTTGACTCATATGAATATCCTCAGTCTACGTAAACAATTACATAATAAAAAAAACGTCAGGTAAATTACATAAATGTTACAGATATTGTTGTATAATGAAAATGGGTACACTCACGGGGGGACTATGAATTTGACTAGCTCGTAATTTACGTTCTTCCCTAGCGAGGTGGTCCATGTTCTGGATAAGAGTTTGATAATCTCTTCGTACTCGTTCTCTAAGGATGGCATCGTTGCCACGTCTCTGTGCAGTAAGTCTTCGACTCTCAGCTAACTTTGTCTCCACACTTTCGGATTCTTGAACTTCCCGTGCTAGATCTTCTGCATTCGGCTGTTTCATGAAATTTCAATTTAAAAACATTAATCTTGTAAATAACTAATTTTACTTAATTCGAGTTTTACTTCATTAGTAAGATCCACTCGTTCCACCAATCCAACAGGCCTCTCATAAGCGTTTCTCTGTCTAGTGCTGTGATCATAAACTTGCACTTTACTACTGGCTACAGATGTGTGATGTTTTGGCGTCTTCTTTGTTCTACGAGGATCACTGCCGCCATCAGAGAAATACGAGGAATCATCACTTAATGAACTTGAACTACTACTTGAATCCTGTTTGTAGTCATCCGGATTGTACCTTAAAAAAATGTAGTATATCTTTATTTTAATTTGGGTCACTTTTATCATAGCAGTAAGTATAATACAGGTACACATTATATTTTTATTACCTAGCAACTTTATCAGCTTTGGACAGAATGCTGTTAACGGAGGGTGCCGATTTACGAGGTTGCTGTTCATCAGAATCGCATGCGATCGAAGTGTGTGGAAGCTGTGAAATATCTGTAACGCCTTTAGATTGGGCACGTTCTGGTGTTCGCTTTTGCTTTTGTAAGCCGGATGGTCCGGCTTGTGGCGACAATGGTGTTTTTTCTTGAATTACATTTCGTAACGGTGACTTTGACTTTTGCGATTTTGAGGATAACGCACTGACGGGTTGCGTCTGCTTCTTTTGCTGGACCTAGCGTTTAAACGTGTGATTAGTAATAAGATGTTAAATTATTGCTAATTGTTATATAAATTTAACAAACTTCTGCTTTCTTAGGGACCGTCTGTATAACTACCTTAGGAAAGTTTTTGCGTTTTTCGTTTAATTTATTTGAATCCTTATCTTCCATTTCATCAGTATCAGAGGAATCTGTGGCTGGGTTCTTTGCCTTATTGGGTAAACTGGCAACCATAGCGGATCTTACATTTTCAATTTCCCGCACTTGACGAATTCTTTCTTGCTGAGCGACATGTGGGTCTTCCTTCTGTCATTATGGAAAAAATTGTCTTAAGATTTTAAATATAATTACATCAAAAATACTGTCAATATTGTAAGTACTTTGATTAATATTTAAGAGTTAAGATATTTTAATAGGTAATACATTCTTATTGATGCAATAGAAACAGTTCACAATTTACTTTCATTAAAAATTACCTTCGACAGTTCCTTTGTACGTTGCATTGCTTCTCTTCCACGTTCCATAGCTATAGCACGATTTTTCTTTTTCTCAGCTTCTACTGTTGCAAATACATCAGCCTGTAATGCAGCTGAAGCATGAGCCATTCCAATGTCTTCCATCTCTTCTTGATACTTGGATTGTAGTTCAAGAATCTTTCTTTCATGAGCTTGACGTAACTCTGACTTGCCATCTTTTTCAAGTTTTGATAATTCTTTCTGTGTCAAGTTCTTTGCTCTTTCTAATAATCTATTAGATATTTCTTTAGATTGCTGTCTGACCTGAAAAAATTTACTATTTACTAAGCTATCAGTATTTCTAGGTCCATATTTATTAAAACAGAATCATAAAATAGATATTAGATGGAAAATTTTTTTTCTTCATTCAAAATAAAACTATTAAACTAAAAATACAACAGGTACAATAACTAAGGGAGAAACCACCTAGAATATAGACAGAGTGAGATATTAAATTGGTTTCAGAAAGTTTTTCATTTTAAAATTACATTCACTAGCCAATTTATTTATAATGAATATAAGCATTACACAATGTGAAATGGCTTATAATTTGTGCTTGAATGTTACCATGATAAAAATAATTAAATTAATAATTTCCAGGTACAGTCACAATGCATAAAATATCAGACTTTTAATTGTTGATATAAACAAATTAAATATATTAAAAATACTAAATGCAATAAAAAGTTATCACTAATTGCATGATGAAACAGGATTCACTGTTAGTGTTAATAATTCAGTTAAAATTGGAAAACGTGACCATATACAATAAAAATTCCTCAGCAGAAGTGCAATGCATTACTTGATATATCTATTTAACATTGCAATTTTAAGCAAGAATAAAAGCAGTTGTATTTTTAATGTTTTTAAATATACTCCACCTGTTCGAGGCGTAACCTCCTTCGCCGATCCCTTTCGTTCTGTTTAATTAGATCTAAATCCGATAGCACCATTCTTCTTCGTCGAATACAAACTGGATTTCCACTAACAGTGACATTGATAGACATATTTCAAGTTTAAAAATTCTGTTTTGTCATAACATTTTCCGTTAAGACTTCTTCCCAAGTCAAATTCTAATAGTGGCCATTGACTTTTATCCGATTTCTCATAGAGCGTCAGCAAGCTAACATTTTCAAAATCCAATTATCGGTAAAGTCACTCTACGTACAGCTTTGTTGATAAAATCATTTCCGTTAACCCATGAACAAGGAATGCAGTAGAAGCGCCATCTTCTAGAAGCTGAACATATATAACATCTCTGTATATAGCGTTCCAACAGAGATTCCAAAAGACGGTACAGTTGTTCTTCATAGATTTTTAATCTATGGTCTTGTAGATCAATATACGTTTAAATTGTTATTTCCTGGCACATCTCCTCATTGGAGGAGTCAGCCATAATGAAAGGAAGGAAGGTAATTGTAATTTCATTCATGAGGAAAAGGATGCCTGATATTATGAAATCTTGTTTATTATCACACTCTAGGTAATATTAAAGACACAAATTAGTTATCGTAGAATGAATATAACTATATGTACTTACAGTGACGAATAGGATAAGGTTCAATAAAATGCATATCCAAGTAACATGGTACTTATATAAGTATATTTATATATTTATAATGTGTATATAATAATTAATAAAATATAATGTTTAATAATGTTAATCGTATGTCTACAATATATATTATCATCTCGGTTCGTCAAGCGTCGCCGTCGTCGTCGTTACTCGTAAAAACTATCATTCATTACAATCTTATATCCTGGATACTCTTAATAATTCCAATACAATTTTCTCCGAGAACATCCTGTTACAATTAATTAATAAAGCATATAATTTTAAAAATATCTTGGGCACATAGCCAATGCGCAAAAATCATTTGCGCAATGATTTTATTAAAATGTATTATATATAAATAAAGAAATATTCCGAAAAGCATTTTAATTTTTTAATTCATTGAAATTTTTTCGCATATAAACATTGTAGCGCCACAGTTAATGTGGCTTTTAAAAAATGTTCAAGGATTCTAGATTATAAAACGCAATAGCCAATTAATCCCAATTAATTGAAAAAGTCGAAAATATTCGATCCAATCGCACAAGCAGCATTGGAACGAAGACATTCTCGGACATCACTCACAACAACTTGATATCGAAAGCCTTACACAAAATTTTCTTGATGCGTAATGTTAGCATTAGATTGTTTTAATTAAATTAACGAATTATCGTCCAAGACAGTCGTGGCGTGACGTGAACATGAACTTCAATTATTCTGAAGATGCGCAACGAATTCTCCTCCAAAAAACACATAAGAGCAGATCAGTGATGGACCCTTATTGGTCCACTAGACTTACCAAAGGACCATTAAAAGTCGAGTACTCGGTCTCTTTTATATGTTAGTCGAATCACGTAGTTAAGGGTTTAAAATCACGCCTAATTAGTCGATAAACTATTATTCTCGATGTCACTTGCGTCGCCATGAAATTAGCGACGCAAACGAGTCATAAAGAGAAAAAAAAATGTCCTCCGCCTCTCGATAAATTGCTGAATTAAGAAGCTGTCGCAAGTCGGAAGATCGGACGATTAATATTATCAAATTTTGTATTCAAAAGTACGTATTTCAAGGTTTTTACGAATAAGAATATTCCCTTAGCCTCGCGACACTCTCCCGTTCTTACGACAGCGTTTCTTTCTATCGATACTCTGTATTTGATTATCTATCGATTGCTACGAATTATTATAGGGACGCCACAGTAGCGCCGCCGACGGAATTCTCGCGAAGTAACGGCGACGACGACACCACTAACTGTTTCATCTCGAGTTTTATTTTCGTGAAAATATTGCGAAGCGAAAAGAAATTTAAACAATAAGTAGGTCCTTCGCGTGAGAAAAACGATGGTGCCGCAATTTGACCGAGCACCAAAGGAAGAATCTCGACCGATGAAATATCGCTTACTATAATTACGTCTTCGCGTAATACGTATAAAGCGTCGGAGGATAGAATTATAGAGAGGAGGAGAAAGAGAGTTTAGGAGAAATCCTTCCTTCCTTTCCTTAATGGCTGTATCCCCAATGGGGGACGCATGTGCCAGTAACTGGTCCTAACAATCAAGGTTGGAAGTTCGACACTAGATGGCGATGTACCTTGCGAGACGGGCCTTATTCAAGTCAGCGTGAGGACCTACAAAGTTTATACACCGAATCCGAACAGTGTTGGGCGAAAATCCGTATAAATACTCACTTAAGTTTTCATATGAAAACCCATTGGTGAATGCCGCTGGGAGCTGGGCGCGAGAACCTCGAATCTTTCGGTCGTGAATCCGCTACCCTAGCCACTGGGCTACGGCCGCCCCAGCAGTTTAAGAGAAATGAGTTTATGACATAGAATAAGGAAGAAGTGTGTGAGACAACGGGGGACAACGGCCGAGATGGGACACTCGGTTCTTCGCTAGCAGTGCCATCTAACGACTAAGACTCGCCGCTAATGTAGCCACTAACTTGTTGCTACATAAATAGAAAACACGGCTGGTAAAATTCGGTCGGTCTTGCAGCCCTCTAAAGGTACCTTATACTGATATTGATTAGTGGGCACGTGCGCCTTCCGTCATTTCCGATGCGTTTTCCCATTCCTATTTACCCGGCAGTCGAAATATTACAGCCTCGCGCCGAAACTTGAACGCACTTTGTGGGTTATTCGTCCCCATTGAAAAAGCGCGAGGCGATTATGTGTTATAAATATTATATGTATAAATATATATATATCTATATGTATATATATTTATGTATGTTTATTACACGAATAGCATGAAATCTCAATCGCGGTATACACGTTGAACCCAGGAGGACAAGACGGCACTTTTCGCCTCCTGTACTTTTGTCATAACTCCAATTATTACCGATTCCACTCGTCACCCGATATACGGCATTGGCTTCGCACGGAGTATTGCAGCAATACCAGTTAATATTTAATTTAAAATTCATCGTGAAGTAAATAAATGATATAATAATATAATGACGTAATGCACTATTTGTAAAATTAATAATATAATATATATATATAATATAATAATCAATTATATAATAATAAAGTAACGAAGACGATGACGATGATGATACAATATAATAATAATAATAATAATAATAATAATAATAATAATAATAATATGTCTTTGCGCCGTACGGTCAACCCCGAGCAAAGGTCCTGGCGAGCACGAAAACCAGGAATTTCCGGTTCTATCATCATACCAGAGATGTAGAATAATGATTAATCTCTATTATGATGAACTATGTATTATTCGGCTCGTAAGGGCGATAAATCCAATGTGCCAGGATTGTTCGACCTTAAGAACCGTTAACCGTCGACCGTATGGCTTTAATTGCATTTTCATTAAAATGATGAGATCGTTTGGTATGATGTGTATATTGTGTGTGCCCGAGCGCACGCGCAAATGTACATTTTGTGTTCTTGTTTATGTGAATGGGAAGATATTTATGTACAGTATACATTATAGAAGGTTATTTAAGCCAAACCCACCAACTGGATAAAATCGTACGAATCAAATAGACACGCTATCTACAATTAGTGGGATCGGCTTGAATAACCCCGCGAATATACTTCTACGTAGACACGTGCAACGTATTTTTCGTTTTGTCTGTCTCTTTGAATTTCTCATCAGTAACCGCTTTTCTTGTCAATAGTCGCTTTGCGTAACGATTTTTATACTTCATACGGATATCCGTATGTGAGGACCAGTTCGAATTTTTCAGGTTTCGTATCAAATAGGTACTTAAAAATTTTCTTTTTCAACGAATACAACAATTAGTGTTGAGCGCGGACTTGTTTCATTTACTTTTTTTTTTAATCATAATTTGTTACTCCGTGTTGTCAGTAGCACGTCCACTCGGTGCATTCAGATTGAGCATATGATGTGCGATATTCGTGATATAATTTCTCACCCTTTGTTTTCTTAAAAAACCTAACCCAAAAAGGTCTTGAATTTCATTGAATCACAAAATCTTTCATAGTCATTTTCATTCTGGCGCAGGCACGCGTGATACTCAGTAATCAAGGATGATATTCCATTGTGGCACTCGTATGTACACTATGCCTTATATTCTATCGCTACATTAGGTCAGGTCACGTTTACATAAAACGTCGAGCTGACGCAGATCGCGCGAGTGATTTAAATTAGTGCCTACTTTAATCCCAAAGGCGATTGCATAAATTTTTGATCTTATTATCGTTCATCGCGAAGTTTTATGTGAAACGTCCCTTAGGGTGGTAGTAATTGCCATTCAAACTACATGCGCCATTTGCAAAAGTGGTGAGAGAGCGCACACGATTTTAATCGCGCTACTTATATATTGCGAACGCACATTACGGCTCGGCTTAAGGTAGGCTCGCACTTTGCCACGATTACCGGTACGCTTATTGATATTTTTTTCTATTTTTTTTTCCTTCAAAGTAATTATACTTGATCTTAGTTGTACTATTACGACATATTATATTTCTCCTTTTCGTCTCTTCACGACAGAACTGAACTTGACGACATTTGAGTGTTTCGACTTACGACACGGTAGACTCTCGAGATTAAGTGTTGTTTCGTAACAATTAGATGGGCGATTTTCATGAGATTTTTTTTATCATTGTTATCAATGGACGTGAGAATCTACGACGCGAAAAATCGATAGTATCGTATGGGTCGCAAGCTTGTCTGTCGTGAGGATACGCCATTCTGCTTTGAGCACTGTTGACCGCTAGATGGAGTTATATTGAACTGTTGACATTTAATCGATTGATTTCGATCTTTTCGCTCGGGTGATTTCGCGCAACAATTTCGCGTGTAATTTGCGCCCGCAAAAATGACGATTGTGCTCGACCTTACAAAATGGCGTTATCGGGACGTGCTAGTTGCGCGTGTGACCCACGCTGCCGTATAAATGTATAAGACGACGCCTTAACACGTTAGTTGCCTATGAACCTTGAACAACGGCGTCATCCATATATCTTATTGTTTGTCTGGCAGTATAGAATTGGTGTATAAAACATTTTTTTCGACTTTCTCTCGCTATCGGTGCGCTTTTCATCCGATATAGCGGTCCTTCGTTCTTTTTTTTCAATTTTTTTTCTTTTTGCGAACCGGCTCAACGGACCCGAATAATTTAGATAAAATATCACAATTAGCTCTTTATCGTTCTTATTCTTCCTAATGTCACACATTGGCCTCAAAGAGTTATTCGATACAGCGCAGACATTTTTTTTGAAAAATATTTCAAACTCTCGAGACGCTGATGTCGAATCGCGCCAGGCGCTTAATAGGAAGAAGCTCATTAGATTTCGGTACGAGCCTGTGACAACCAAGTCCCGACCCGCAGATACTTGAATCACGCTCTGTTTGTCCGAAAATTCATGAGCTGTAATTGGAACACTCCTGGATTGCTCCTCGTCATTTTTGGAAAAGCAGAATGCTGCCGTGAATTACATCGGTAGTCGTAGTACTGAATATTAAGACACCCCAAGCCCCGTTTATCGCAGCTCTGAGACTATGACCTGGAGGCAGGACTAGGTCTGGCCGAGTTTACGTGATATCCATCCCGAAAAAGGCAATTCCGACGGGGTCGCGTGAGGACCAGCCCCAACCGTCGTGAATCCGTCATGGGATTGAACTTTCCTAAGAGAGGTGTCCGGCGGCTCTTAGTCAAGGAGTGGACAGCATTCGTGTTTAAGCGAAGGACCGAAACCCTTCGAATGAAGAATAATTAGGCTGGGGAAGGGAGTGGTCGATAAGTTCGAGGTTGGGCTGGCAGAAAATACCATATATGAGAAGGTGCTCTTTCAACCATGCGAAAGATTAGTGCCGCGTGCGGCCGTTATCGACCGCTGGTGCGGCGGCCGGCGCAAGATGGCGGCCGGCGGGACGTTCAAAGCCGGCAAACTCCTATTAGACTTTTTTTTCTTCTGGCCTAGTCGCCGAAGCGGCTACAGGCCTTCTTCCACTTGCACTGGGTGCACCAGAGGTCACGATGCTCCATACCGTAAACCTTTCGACACTTCTTTGTTTCTCCCCGAATCCGCCTAGGTGACGCTGGCATCTTCGTCGACACTGCCAGCAAGCCCATGTTAGGCTGATACGTAAGCTGGAACGGTCGGGGCGACAGTTTGATGTGCTTACTTGGTGTATTCTGGAAAATGAATATCACGAAAGTGAATACCAGCGAAATCTTATAGTATCGAAGGTGGCTAGTAATACTATATAATGATCACTGCATACCGGAGTAGCGGAAGTGATGGTATTGCTCTTTTCTCGAATGCCGACGGTGACGAGATTGTCGGTAAGAACGGAAGATGGACTGGCTTCGAGGCGAAGCTGCTTCTGGTATTCAGGATCCTCGTGAGGTGGCCTTGCCATGTCCCGATGGGACATTGTCGGCGGAGAGCTCATGTGGTTCAGTGGAACCTCCTGATAATAGAACTCCTCTTCGTGGTCAGACATCACATCGTCCTCCTCGTTGTCGAAGCCTTTTGATTTCTTAGGACTGTTCATAAAATAAATAATCGGATTATGCAATATTATTAAAATGTTTCATTTGGCCTAGAAATATTAGTCGGTAATGATAACGTTCGATCAATAAGTTACTTTAATATATATACTGCATATTTGGGTTGAGATCTCTTCTCTTTAGTTTGATTATGAATCGTTGAACTTCCTAAGTTATTTTGATCAGCGTCTTTTAAGATGTTCCTTAATTATACACCGTCAAACTTTATTTTAATGCTTGGTAGGCTAAAGAGAAATAAGATATTTCATTGGGAAAACTCACCCTAAGTGAAGCTGGCGTACGTGTTCCTCGATAAGAGCACAGGTGGTTTTAATCTCTGAGCATCCAGGCCAGAAGCATTTGAAAACCATCGTCGGATTAGCCTGCAACGAGGAACGGAAGAAGTTTTAAATAAAAGATTACAAACGAATGAATTAACGTAAAAAAGAATCATCGCATATGCTGCGCTGCTGTATAAAATTCTATCCGATGAACCTGTTACTCTTTATACGTGGCGCCATCTTTAAACTCAGCGGATAACCCCATCGCACGAAGAGTCATTGGACCAGATTAGGTGGTATACTCGGAACGTGACTCGGAATAACTCGAGTATCTCCGGCAAGACTCGGCCGGTGTCGGATATAAAAATCGATGAGGCTGGCCTGTCGGCTCCATGCTTCTTTGTTTATATGCTGAGACACGTGTTATTGATCCATGAGCAATTCTTGTCATTTTGTCTTACTCAAGGCACAGCAGAGGCACGTCTTCGAAATTTAGTCAAGCCCCTGACACTCCAGATACCGTTTGATTAGACCCACGATGAAATTATCGCCATCGGCATTGTCTATGAAATTATTATCGAGCTATGCGGGTCTGAACAAAAGATAGGTTAGGTCCTCGAATTCCCTTAACTGGCCTACGCAGAGACCACGATTACCACGATTGCCTGAGTGCAACGACCGAAATTCAACAACCTCAGCTCATTTACCGTGCAAACGGTCAGGCTGTGGACGCATTCCTGCGATATCGGCCTAGGAGCGTCATTATCAACGACGCCATTATGTAAATCTATTAAGCCGGGGAAAAAAGAAAAAATCACGGCATTATTTCGAAATTCTAATTTACGTACATTACAGGATCTAAGGAATACTTGAATATTTATATCTTTTTCAAATCGGGACCCCACTGTCTACGTTACTGCATTCGTGTTTTTGTATAATCTGCGTATTACGCAATATTCCACGCTTTCCATATCCGTATACACACATTAATATCACCATTTCGATTATCAATACACGAAACCATTATCGCTCTCATCGAAACGAATATAATGGCCTGTCAAAAGCGCGAGTGACGCTGGGCCGGCGTCACGAATTGGCACGACGATTCATTCCTACCGCCATTGTTATCGTTAATTTTAAAAGGGCCCGGCTCCATCTATGTATCTGTTTATCTCTTTCTCTCTCTCTCTCCCTCTCTCTCCCCCTCTCTCTCTCTCGGAGTCACTATCCCTCAAGGACCCTGGCTGTTTCGTGACATCACCACTGAAACAGTACACGCGGGTCCGAACGGGACGAAGTCAGCCAAGAGCATGGCAGCCATTGCTGGAGGTCACAGACCTTCTATGCCGACTGGCAGCCAATGCTCCCTCTGGCTTACTCTCTTGTTCTCTCCCAATCTTCTCATTCCTCTCCCTTTTCCTTTGCTTTGCTTTGCTTTACTTCAGACGAGCAACGTTCCCTTCGAGTCTTTGCCGTCCTTCAGCTATCCCTCTGGCAACCGACGCCTCTCAATGCCATTCCCAATAACGAGAGACCCACGCCAGTAGAACTGATAGGTGTTCTCAAATGGAACGGTTGTCTTTCAGAAGGATTTCAGCGGCTCCGATAGACAGAATACTGTGAATATTCAAGAGCAGCATCGGCCTAGAGAGAAATTAGTGAAATATGTATCTACTTTCTGTAATAAAAGTGTACCGTGCCTTTTGCATTCTTTTGTATACAATATTTTTAACGCGTCCTGGGTACGAAAGACAGAGATCTATCGTGAAAGAATGGGAAATCTCAGGAAATATATGAATTCACTCGTAGATGATGTTATTATCAGGATCCATTTATGCTGGGGTGTTATTTATGTGCTATTGTATGTACAATCATTATTTATGAATGTAGATATTCATGCGTATTCATACCTTACCCGCTAAGGAGCTTCTAGCTAAACTGGCGTTGTGCGCCTGCGCTAAGGTAAATACTGGAAATCTTATTGGAACTGTTGCGCCATTGCGCACGCGCATAGAAATTTGAAGTGCGCGCATTCTCCGATAGAGGCGCGGGAACATGGAAAGTACGGACGTTGCGCGTGATACGTATACTGGAGGATCTCTGATTAATCTATGCACTTACTAATCGGGATTCCGTGAGGCGTAGTAGCCGAGAAAATTAATGGCACGCTGATGAAAATAAGAGGTATATCAGTAATAAACAGCGGCCATCCTGGTAGCGACAGCGATGACCAAGAATAATTTCGATGTGGCAACATCCAGGGCTTAAATAACCAGGCGATCTATAATTCAGCGCGCTGTACATAGGGCCTATTACTACCACTCGTACCGGTGCAAGGGTATGTGTATATATGTATATACATGTATTATACATACGTACGTTCACGTGCGCGCACGCTTCTCTCTATCTTTGCTACGTACTGGTGCACGTGTTCGGACATGTGTGCAGATACGCGTGCGTTACACGAGTGTCGGTAGTGGTATATACACACACACGCCATGTATCAGCATTCCGACGGTAAGAACATCGTACTGGCGAAATCGGCCGATCATCCCCGACAACGCCCGACAGTAATCGAGCATGCACGATCATTGGCGGAGATACACGAGTGTCGGCGGAATCGTACGAATTAATACGGAGACTTAAGATCAGCTCGAACCGATTGTTTTGAATTGTCTTTGGCCTCCATATTGTGCATCCGACTGCCTTATGATTTCATGTTGATACTGATATATGTACGCAGTTTATTAACACGCACTAGCATCTTCTGTAAACAACAAGTACTCATAGACAGCCAATTAGAAAATTCGATAGATCTTCTTTCGAGTGAGTATAACATTATTTTCGTCTCTTAAGAAATATTTGAATATGTTTTATAAAGGAAACTAGATTCTTTTTTGAATTTTGCAGAATGGTCAATTATAAAAGTATTAAATGGTGACCTTTGAAGGTTCTACGTTTCAATTTTTCAAACGATTATTAGCCTAGATACTATCAAAACAGGGAATGCCTTATCAGGAATCATTCGACGCGATACGACGTAGGTCCTAGGTCTTCAAGGCCGCGTGGCTTTGCAATTTTCAAGCACTACAAACAAAGAAGACGATCTTAACCACAACCACTCAGGAATATACCTAGCAGGTTTGAGATCTTTCGGCGAACTGGTACCTCGGCACATTAACCTCTCAAGGTTGTTAGGTCGAAACTCTCAAGAGTCGGGAGCCCTGACAAGATTTTCGATATTATCGGATCAGACGAAATAACGAAGAAAAATGCAATATAAAAATCTAAACAACTTCACGCAAAAGGCATATACTTTCATATCATCGTCATAGTACCAAATGATAAATTAAAAAACATTTTGTTTCTAGAAATTTCCACGATACGCCAACGAAAATTCGTTTCCTAATAGCACCTAACAAAGGACCATTATCCCTTCGATTTAACCCGACACCCGTTAGATCCACATTAAGCTTCAGGGACATCCTCGTATCACAGTGGATACCACAAAATCTGTACAAATCTGCATAATCTCTGGATATAGCAGCATCCAATTATCATACACGTCTATATATGCAGTGAACAAAGAAGACTAAACGAGCAATCGACTGCTTTGGCTTCCCTTTGAACTCGTGAAGTCAGAACTAGGAGTGGTAAAATATCTAGTCCCATACTATATAGTAACAGTACCAGTTATACCGTGAGCACAGCTTCGGGATCTGGTCGCACATGGCGATGGTTCATGGGCGATGGTCGAGTGTATCGTTGCTGTTCTCAAGGGAAGTAGGTAGTGGATTGGCCAAGTAGTGATGAGGGCTAAGGATGAGGTATCGGAAGGGCGAAGGGAATCGTGGCTTGGTGGCTGTAACGGGGACGAGAGGTGCAGGAGTGGCGGCAGCGCTCCGGCGAAGGGATGACGGTGCCGGGAGGAGGAGGAGGAGAGGGGGGACTAGAAGGGGAAACAGGCAAGCAAGCAAGCAAGGCGGCAGCAGGGGCTGCATGCAGGAGGAGACTCAAGGTAGAGGCGCAAAGAGGGTCCAGGGTAACGCCCGGGGAACCAAAACAAACCAGGCGGCTGTGTGTTGGCTTATACACGCGCAACGCGCTGTGCCGTGTGGTGAGGGTCGGACGTTGACCCTTCTTAACACACCACTGAATCGCGCACGCACAGCGTTTTCTACGGGGTGGCCCCAGAAAAATGCATTTTCGGCCGGTTGCTTTTATTCCTTTTTTGGGGAGAACGTAGGGAAATTTGATAGATTTATAAAGTTTAACATTTCTATTGGATTAATTGAATTTTGCATACTGTTAATCATTACGAAGGATTCTTGTTAAATTTAAATATAAATTTAGATATTATATTTTGAAACATTGAAATATTCATATGAGATTTTTGAGGGGTCGGTTATTGTGTTCATTATTGTTTTTTAAATACTAGGATGGTATAACGAATGTCTGAATCATCTTTGGGATTGTTAGAGATATACTTGGTGCTGGTATTATTATTTAGTACCACTAACAGGGACCTAAGTAATTTGATTGGGAGTCAGAAGCATATTTTATTACAGATGATTCTTGGTGTCAATATTGTGGACTGAGCTTAGTATTTTTTTTTAAGGATTTTAAGGATTTATGTTCAGACGGCAATTACTTGTACTCAAAAGATGGATAGGTATACTAAGTTGGTAATGTCTACGCGTCTTAATCTTTAAGTGAAGTGCATTTGGTTCTGTATGACAGGAACGTAAGGGACTACAGGTTTTGGGAACAAAGGGACAAAGATTCTACTTCGGGGTAGTCAACGTGGTTTTTGGTGATGTGCACGGTTGGGGGAAGAAGACTAGAGAAGAATCGATGCAAAAGGGAAGTGAGTCTAACAAAGAAGCTCCGAATCCTTACCGAGGTTCGATGGCGTCCTCACCCGGATCCTCGTTCCCTTTGTTCTTCCGGGAGAAACGTTTCCCGCGGCTGAAGGCCGTCGCGTCGATCGATCGCCATGTAAACTCGCCCTGTTCTCATGAAAATTGGTTGGACAGCGCAGAGTACGCGCGATAAAACAAAGAGCAGAGGCCACTTGCTACTTTCGGAAAAGCTTTTTGGCAACGTGTCCTTCACTCTAGATTTCTTTCTACTTCCTGGTTCGCACTATATGTTTGATTTGTAAAGATATTTATAGTTCTTGAAGAATTTCGATGAGTTTTTATCGCGGTTTTTTCGTTGAAAAAAATTTATTTTTCAAGACGCGTTTCAAGTTCGTCAGCGACTTCCTGTTTTTGTGGATACCGTAGGAAACCACAATAAAGTCGATTTATTACTTTTGTGAGGTTTCGTGAAAATTTCATAAAGACGAGAGCAGAGTCTTGGCCAAGGATTCAATGTTTTTGGTATTGATTTTCAAAACGCTAGATTCCACCGAGTCTTTTAATATCTATAGATTTCCGCGATAGCTGAAAATTCCAAACTGTGGTAAATCGGTTAGTATTATCGGAACGGAAGTCAATGATGCCCGTTAGCTCGGTCAAGCTAGTCGACCAAGCGTTGCGAGTTTCCATCGGTAATAGCAAAAGAGGAAAAAAAAGAGTCATGAACTCGAGTTGCAGTACACGATTTAAAAGAACCATAAATCGTTGCAGCGATTTGCAGCATCGAGCTGAGCGCAATGAAATCGAAGGCACGCAAACCGAAGTGTTCCTTGCATCCGGAATTTTTGTATTTTCACTGAAGTATCTATCGTACAACACGGTCAAAGTGCAATTTGAAGCGCGTCACCGCTTTCACAGTGAATCGTGAACAGTCGAGATTAACCGAGCGTCGCACGAAGGTCACCGAAGGGTTCCGAGTGCTCGAGGCGCGGGAGAGAGTTGACGCATGCGCAGTGCCCTTGTTTACATGGTCATTACAGCTCCTAACGCGGGGCTGCGACAAGTCAGGAGCGCAGGACAACCAAAGCGATACAGAGAAACGAAGAAAACAAGGGAAGCCGAAGTTAACCAGAGGCGCAAATTGCTGACGCTGAATCACCTTAGCCTCGACGACTTATCGTTACTTATATCTTGCAATCTCTCTCGTAAGGTATGTAGCTACATAGCTATACCGCTCTCGACACTCCCGATTATCCCGTCGGATAAGAAACGGTTGCATTCGAATTGAGCGCAGTGCGCGATTACGCCGCTACGCTCGCAATGACGCTGCACCGAGATTTCAATCTCGTCAGGTCAGTGACAGTGCGATTTATGGGGATTCTTGGAAATTCACTAGGACTTTCTGTCTAATTAAAAGATATCTTTATATTTTCTTCCACGTACGACCGCCATTAATGTGCCCTAAAACTTTACTGGCGTAATCGCTCGATTTATAATCAGTCCCAAAAACGAAATTACGCGCTATCTTTCATTACGAATCGGTTTTTTTATCTTCAACATGAATGTATCCTATACCTTTTACTTTCATTGATATCTCGAAACATTTGCGATCACTTCGACGTAAATACGCAGCGCTTCCACGAGGTGACGTTAATCGTAAACAAACGTGGCGTCGCGCGCAGCTTACGCGCGTCAATATTTTCAATGAGCACGAGCGTCGCCAGTTGCTGACGTTACTATGG